>JANHFX010022046.1:95129-149345 GCA_027560015.1 Chloroceryle amazona | reverse complement strand
TTTGTCCTTACAATCTGTCTTCTTAGAAAGCTGGATTGTTTGGACAGGCTGGATAAGTGCATCGCTCTCTCACTCTTATTTGCACTATGACTCTTCATTTGTATGGTGCAGAGCTCTCCATGATCACTGTAATTCATCCACGTAATTCTTTCAGTCATAGTTTGGATCCAAAGACAATCAAACAATGCAGTATAGTAATAATGTATGATGCAATCACAAATTAAATACTTGCAAATGTATTTGAAGTATTTCTAAATGCCAGTGGTGATTCCATGCTTGTCTGTATTCTAGTCTGTCTATTCAGACAACTTGGTTATTTCTTCACTGATGCTCCCTAATCTTAGAATCCCAGACTGGTTTGAGTTGGAAGGGACCTTTCAAGGTCATCTGGTCCAACCCCCCTGCACTGAGCAAGGACATCTGCAACTAGAGCAGGGTGCTCAGAGCCCTGGCCAACCTCATCTGGAATGTTTCCAGGGATGGGGCTTAAATCAGGCACCCTGCTCTAGGGTAATGCCAAAGAGAGCATCTCCTCCAGTGAGAGTCCTCTGACTGCAGGGATAAAGCCCACAGTTCTGGACCATATTAGGTAGGGTAGCTCTTCATTTGGATTTCTACCCTTTGAATTCTTTCATCAAGCTAGGTAGCCCAAAGAGTGGAAATGGAAGAGGACATCTAGATAATCTGCTGGAAACAATGCTTATACGCAGCCTTGGCTGAAAAAAAATGCTGCTAGATCTTCTGTTCCAGCTTGCTCTGTATGTTGGACAAGCTGGAGGGGTGCTCTTTCACACACATCCCCAGTTCCAGTGGTCAGGGTGCCAAGGAGCACCCTGCTAAATTCAAGTGCAGTGTTATTTTCAATCTGGAAACTATATCTTGTCTTTCCAGTAGAGTGACCCAAATATCTAGCCAGCATTTCCAAAATTTTACAAATGTCTCCAGCCCTTCAAAGCCTTTGTGAAATTTCTAAAGGGAGTACCTGAAAGGTTCAGCCTTCTACGAGCTTTGCAATGAAATAGCCCAAATATTTTCAGTTACCTGTTTTGAGGAACAAATCTTCAGGTTTTCTCAGCTAGGTAATAAAGCATTTTGTTCTTTTGGCTTTCATCTAAAATCAAGACAAAAGATATATTTTTAGAGATCATATGAAACGAAATTGAAGTGACTGAGTACTTGAGAGGAAAGAAACCTTTAGTGCTGGAAATGCTTTGTTACGACTGAATAAACTAAATATGCTTAATATGAAAAGTAATGATGCGACTGATTGAATAGTTTGACATTACTGCACATGAAATATCATCAACAGGTTCACGATGGTTTTATATCAATACCAAATCTCAGAATAAAATAAATGGAAATATTGGACTGCAACGATTTGCCACCAGAGCCTTTCAGTGCCATTTAAGAAAATATTTTCAGTGAAAGACTAGTCAGCATGAGCTGGTGCAACAGAAGAAGTTACAGCCTTGTGTAAATTTGAGAATAAGCCCTGTTAAGCAATTTAGGGCTGCTGCACCACATCTATACTGATGAGAGAACAAGTATGTGCCTGTCAGCTCTGGCACCCTCGACTTCCCTGGCATCACCAATCATACCCATAGTGGCTACTCCTGCCCATTCTCAGGATGGGAGCTCTCAGCACAACTCCAGCAAGAGACACCTGTGTTGGTGTTGTCTCCCAAGCATATCTTGATGGTGCCAGGCTCATTGTATTATTTGTAGGGTAGACATAAGAGTAAAATACTATACCTCAAACTCTTTCAAAGATCTGAGATGCATAACCTCATGTCCAAGAGGTTTATGGATAGTCCCTATGAGGATTAGACTACAGGATAAAGATCCCTTGAGTTTTGGCATAGGTGTGGTTGTCCTTTTCACCTTACAGCAATTTTGGAGGCAGAACTTCTGTATTCACCCAGGGTATGTGGATTCTCATAGCCATCTCCATCAGCATAGGCAATTGCCTTGCATAAAAGCACACAATTCTGAAGGTTAGCAGGCTATAAATCAGGACAGTAAATCTGACCTGGTGTTTCGTGGTTGCTATATTAGTTGCAGTTGCTGTGCAGCCGTCCCGTTGCTAACAATAAGAGAGGTGACAACAGCTCTTCCTATACATTACAATGTACAGCCTCAAGATGCCAATCACTATTTCTGTCCATTTCCTATTAGGAAATGTCCTTCTGACAGCTTTGTGTCATATGGTGAGTACTTACATGCCCTATATCTGACCTTTAGGTTCCTGTTATATCTTGCGGGTGCCCACCTCATCCTTCAAAAAGATTTGGTCTCAAAGTGGAACCAAATATGGGAATATGCTTTGAAATATTGCAAGCCATTTAACCCAACCACCTCCATGTTCTGTTTTAAATTAGTAAGCCAGACACAGATGTTGCCTCCCTTGGTTTCACTGTCACAATTTTCTTGCCATCTTCAGCTTTACACTATTAATAAATGACTACTGACACACAATATTTTTCCCACTGAGGAAACCACTGATAAAATCTGAGACTGACAGGAAGACCGAGAATATGAAGGTAACACTCAAAGTTTCTTGTGTTGTAATTTGTGGTTTATTTGATTGGATCTCATTATAACTGAAGTATATATTTTCATTTACCCACACATTTTTGAAGTGGTCACCATTGAAGTACTGGCTTTCAATTGCTCTTTTCACAATAATAATAAGAAATAAAATAGCAAATACAATAATACACAAATAAATGAATGGACTGTTGAGCAATGAAGCCTGGTTTTAGAAGCACTGGGAAGAAGTATACTCTAGTTATCTGCATTTTTCTAAAATTTCCATATACTGTGTGGACTGGTTTCCCTATTTGCATTTTTCTGATATTTGCAAGGATGAAAAAGAACAAGAATTAGGACCAGCATTTTAAAATGCCAATGGTCTACATGTTCATACGTTCTTATGCAAGTATCCAAATGGAAAGGTACATTTTTTTTTTCACATTTTAAAGTAATATCACAAAATTACATGAAAACAAAAGGGGGCAGGGACAGTGATAGATGAGGTCTCGATGCTGATGATATTGTATTTAATACAGATACATATTGTCAAGTATATTTGACAGCCAGAGCTTCTCTTTGGTAGGAAGCTACATACCATTGAGTATAATGGTAGTGTCAAGCCATAATATATCTTTGAAAACATCAAGATTTGGAGGGACAAAAACAAGATCAAGTTTTATAATTACTCTCTCCAAAAATGACGTTCAGTTGGTTTGGTTTTTTTTAATGTTTCATTCTTATGAGTTCCAAATCAAAGGTACTAATTTCAAAATGACATATTCCTTAACTGAAGTTGTAGCGTGATGAAGGTTTAGAATAAAAGTTTAAATTGACTCCCTGTCCTTTATTTATTTTTTTAATGTTTGTCTTAATGAAAATTTGGAGAAAGCAGAGTTTATCTTCTTCTTCCAAAGCAAAATGTACTACTTTTCCCAGCTATTTCCATGCATATGTTATTTTTAGGCAGTTTCAAGATACGTCTTTTTGCTCAGCCAAGAGAAATTGCAATTTTTCCTTAATTAAAAATCAGAAGCCCTAATGTCATTCCACTGGGGGAAAAAAAAAAAGTAACAAGTTGTCATATGTGCTCAGGATTAATGTGGAAAAGTTGTTAACTCCGTGTGTGTTTTTTACTGTCATGTCCTTCGTTTCTTTGGTTTCTTTGGCAATCCTTAAAACTTTACAAGCTGCGTTTATGTTAAGCTGTTCCTGATATGCTCCAATAAGTGTGCTTTAGACACATTGTTAACATAAGGCCAAATCTGTAATACAGCATGGACAATTAAGTGCACAATTTTTGTATAAATGCAAAATCCCTCACTGTGAATTATTTAATTAATGCTCTACAGTTCATTTAATAGCGCTCTTTCAAAGGCCATTTCACTCACAGAAAACTAATTTCATTCTTCGGGTTGATTTAATTAGATTGTATGATATATGGTATTGCTAATTCAGTGGCTCTCTTTGCAGTGTCTAGCCCGTTGCTCCTATTGTCGGCAATCTGTCAGCCCCATTTTTAACAGTATTGAAAAATTCAAGCTTTATTATTGCTCGCTCACTCTTTCTCTCCCATCAGGAGGAAAGTAATGAGCTTTTCTTCTTATGAGAGCAAGCAGAGAGTGTGGTGCCCTTAGCGCTTCAGGCACCGAGCAGTATTAACAGCCTGATTCATGAGTTAAGTTTCTAACTGCCCGTGGCTATTAGCACTCAGTCCTTTGGCTGTCATTTAGTTAAAAAGACTCTTCGGTTAATTCACTCTTTTAATGAGACTGTGCTATTCAACTAATGTATTTTACTGTATGAAAGGTCACACCAGGAAGCAAAACAGATTGGAGGGAATGTAGCGGGAAGCCTGGCTGTCAAGAAACAGTTCAAGCCTCGCAGGCATTTCGCTGTCGCAGCGCCCGTAATAGGCTATGGAACTGATGGGCCAGCGCTCACCTCAACAGTTGAGCACCATAAATCACGGCTAAATAGAAAGCAGATTAATCAGAGCCACAGACAAAAAGAGCACGTGTTTCATTACCCATATAATCACTAACATGATTGCCAGACAAGCCGGGGGAACTGTACACAGGGCTGACAAAATGCAGCGTGGCGGCAAGCGGGGGAACTCAGCTCCGCGGAGCTGCGGCCACTAAATCTTTTCATTAAGTAGCTGCTCCGTGAGACCCTCTTGTAGGAGGGCTACTTGCTCGGAGGGTGGTGCAAGGGGAACAGGCGTAAAACAGGAATATAAAGGGTTGCATTTGAGTGAGAAGGGTCAGAGGCGGTGACAGCGGTGGAGAGGCTTTCCCTCCCCATAGCTCAGTTTCAGCATCATTCCCTGCATCACCGTGGCTGGGAGAAGCACATGGGAGATGGGATGACCTGCTCCTCTTCCTCCCATCCTTACATAAACGCACAGCAAGTCAGACTCAGTCTGCTCCCCACCCTTTTCTGGTTCGATGTACTGTTCCCTTAGCCTCGGCACGTGCCGAGTCTTGACATATGAGAGGACGTGTCATTTTAATTTATTCTGTACTTCTCCAACGTCATTTCCTCACTGCAGTCCCCCTCCTCGCTCACACTTTTTACGTCACCAGGAATTGTGTGTAACACACGTGTCCACAACCCACAGCTTCTCCCTGACGAGCTTCAGAAGAAAGGTATGGTTGATAACCAGGTTTACTTCAGCATCTCTGCTTGGGACATCCAATTGAAAATGTTTTTCTGAATATTGCTCATTAATTTAGAAAGGAGAAAATGAGAAGAACCTCTGCTTTTAATAGCTTGGCATCTGTCTACTGAGGTGCTAAACGTCTGAATTATTGTGAGGGTATGTGTGTGTTTTGCTCATTTTTAATTAGTGTCATTGGGGAGAAAACTCCAGCACTTTAGGGGCAAAAGTATATTATTTTTTTAGAAACTGTAATTCCCTCAAACTACGGTAAACAAATCATTCTGATTTAAATTTCCTGAGCAACTTCCAAACAGGGAAACCGTATGTTTAATTACTAAACATCTGTTGCAAAGAATACCCCTAGCTTTTGCAGCACTAATATCACTGTATGAATTTTAAAATCTGTCAGCAAGGGATCACAAAAGCTTTGGGAGCAAAGAGCTGCTCACTTTAACCCCTGAACCAGATAATCTAACAGTAATCCATTCAAAACTAATCAAACATTTACAGAAACGCACCAGCACTGAGGAAAACAATTCATCATCTTCATATGCTCATTACACTTCCAACATCTCAATCTACCTATGTAAATGAGACCAGGGATCTGACATCAGGTCCATGTACAGAAATTATAAACAAATATTCATCCATTATGCTGCTGAAATTTAACAGCTGGAGCACTAACAGTAGCTGAACTCCAAGCACCGAGTATCAATTATTTATGAACCTAAAACTGACAAGACTGTCTAGGTGAATTAGCTGCATATGTCAAGCTTTGTTATAAATCCCAGCCTACTGTAAAACTCATTTTCATAGAATGTATGTACAAGGCTGACAATATATCAACAGTACGGCATTAATAATTTAGAAGAATGGTACCATAAGGGAGCACCTAGAAACTCTGCTCTGCAATATAGTTGATATTACAAATAAAAAAGTCAAATAAAATGAATTTCCCATAAACAGAGAATCAAATAAAGCATTTCTCTATGATTTTATATTCAATTTTCAAAAAACTTACCAGTTGATACTTGCATTTTTAGGAACTGTAAGCATCACCTGAAGTTGCTCAAAATTTTTTTTTTCCCATTGCTAAAAATGCCTTTGAATTTTCAGGCCCATTGCTGTGAGCTGTATTGCATTTATTTTATTCTTACAGAGTGAAAACTAGAAGTCAGGTGAGGGTAAGAGGCAGAAGAAAAGGATTGTTTGCAGCAAGCTCTGCTGCACACTGTGGTTCAAGGCACAAGTTCTGAAGTACAAGACTACCTGCAAATAAATGCAGTTAATTATAGGCTAAAATCTACCCTTTGATATTTGCACGAGACAAATTGAGGGAAAGGATGCTCTGCTCTGAGTTTGGTTAGAAAACTTAACCATTAATCCCATTAGAGACATGGTGACATTTCTTTGATACACCTTTGTGTAAGAGGTCAACACAAAAGCTGTTGGACACCCTATATATGACCACCTACATGGCATAAGCAATACAAAAAGATACAGTCTAAACTGGAACATTTCAAAGCTTAAGAGAAATTCTTATCTGCATATCCATAGAGAATCTGAAAACACGTCAAAATTTTGCTTGGTGACATAAACACAAGACAGGTCTGAATTTTGCTGTTCGCTCCCAGCTCCACCAAAGAGCAGCCATCCGCTGCTTTGATGGAGCACAACACACAATTAATCAAAATCTGAATTATGTTCAGAAGTTTATTCCTGTGTATAATTTAGCTTATGCCCATGAAGGCATGGCTGGTTGCTGCAGCTTTTTGGCTGTTCAGAAAGTTGTCCACACACACACAAAAAAAAATAGACACTCATAAGAGAATCCATGTCTATCAGCTAAACAAGATTTTATCTTATATACAGAAGTAACCCAGTTCTTGATCAACCGTGAACATCAGCTGTTCTCCACAACACAGCTTTCAGATTATTAAGAAAAGTGGAAGGGGGAAGGAAAGGAGTGGGGAAAAGAGGGAGACTCAGTCCCATTCTGGAGAACAGACAGACACTGAAGCTGAGGGATAAAGAGAATCAATAATATTAAGCTCATGAGGATACTATTGATGCCTTAAAGATTGCTCCCATGCTTAAGGTCATCTGCTGTTTTTTATACTCTTTAACTGGGATTCATGCCAACAACACACCAATCCATGAGGACATCTTTTAAGACAGAAAAAAAACACTAGAATCTCAAAAAAAAAAAAAAAATTCTAACATTTTCTCAGTACAAAGGTGAAAATAAATGTGCATTTTGAAAGAGTCAGTAATGGTTCAAGAGAGGTTGACAAGGAAGTTAACAGAGCACTTCTGAGTCAGGAGAAAGAGACTTCAGAGAAGGAAAAATGTGTTTAGTGATGCACACATCTACATAAAAGCAGAAAAGAAAACCCAGTTGATTTTACGCATCTCTTCATCTATAGGATACTGCCTCTTCTGACTCAGGAAATATTCGTAAGAGAATGGGCAAGTTTAATAAATACACTGCATTAGATAAAGAGATAAAAAGAAAACCAGAAGTAAGTGTGCCTGGTTAACACCTGATGCCTGATTCATCAGAGATTGATGAAAGTGAGTTCTTACATGAAGCTGATGGTGGTGAGGCTGGGGAGGACCCATGGGTCATACAGCATATCCTTCTGTAGGATAGGAAGGATGGTTTAAGTAGTGAAGCCTATGTAATACTTTAGACTCTTGAGGCTTTCCATTTCCCATAGCTTTATTATTATCTGCTTGGGTTGTTTGCTTTTTGCTTTCAAAAATAGCATCTAATACTAACTCACTGAGGGTAAAATTCACCCCTGGGCTGAAGGCCCAAGGCAAGGCCTTTGCATCACTAAAGTCATGCCAAAGTGCTTAAAATAGGACTTCTTTGGGATATAAATGGTGCAGCGATTTTAGACTGGCTCTTTACATATGAATGAACTTCACCTTGAATGCCGCTCGGTTCCATGGTGCTGCCTTAGGCACATGGAAAGATGTTCTCTGTTGAAATCCCTCAGAACTTTCCCCACAGACTTCAGATGCAGAATGAAGATCTCACTGTCTGCTTGGAACAATGAATGAGTCATTAAAGGCAATCCACAGAAGAATTATGCAAGGTTCATTTCTGGTCTTAATTAACTGCCTTGGTGTCTGGTGACACCTCTCACTCTACAGGTGACTCTTGCAAATTGATGCTTTTATTAATGCTTCCAGTGTCTTGTTCACTTTGGTGGCACCTATGCAATTTTTCCTGTTAGCTCTTTCAGTTAATATTCTAAATCCTACTTCAATATCTTCTTTTTTTTCTAAAAGTCATGACTTCCCAACTTCACATTAGAGCAGAGCTATAGGCTGGTACCCCTCCTATTGTTGCTACACATGGCACCGGAGCAGAGGTTGGGTTACCTGTGCTTCCCTGGTTCACCAGCAGCCCTCACTGTCCTCAGGGGCATAGTGCCCAGCAGGATCCCTTCAGGATGCCCCTGACTTCCAGTGGCAACTGGGAGTTGTGCCCTTTCCTCTCCAGCAGAGAAAAAAGATGGGTTCAGATTTTCTGTTCCAATTCCATCAAAGACTGGGGCTAGTCAGTATTTAAAGGGGCCTATAAGAGATGGAGACAGACTTTTGAGCAGGGCCTGTTGCATCAGGACAAGGAGAGATGGTTTTAAACTAAAGGAAGGAGATTTAGACTGGAGAGAAGGAAGATGTATTTTACAATGAAGGTGGTGGGACCCCGGCCTGAGTTGCCCAGAGAGGTGGTGGCTGCCCCATCCCCAGAACCATTCCAGGTGATGTTGGATAGGGGTCCGAGCACCCTGCTCTGGTTGCAGATGGCCCTGCCCAGTGCAGGGGATTTGTACTAAATGACCCTGAAAGGTCCCTTCCAAACCAAACCAGTCCCTGATTCCATGATTCTGTTCAGAGTCATGATTTTGTCTTGAAACTACCTAACAACTATTCTGATTATTTACTATGTAATGATACAGCAATTAGGTAACTCTATTCACTTGGTTAAGAAAACGTTTAGCAAAATCCATACCTGGCTCTTCAAAGTGTTCACTCACTGTCTCCCAACACCACCCCACTCAAAGCCATTCAACATCAGTGAGCTGGAGGGATGAACAAACAGACCTGGAAGTTTGAGCAAAAATCTTCAGAGCTTTATGAAATAAAATCATTCTTTTCTATTACACAATAATCTCTATTTCCTAAAAAAAAAGAGCTGTAGTTAACTATACTTGAATTTTGTTTTAGTTTAGTTAGGGTAGGAAGGTACATGAACATCCAGACACCAAATATAACTCCTCTGGGCTTTTGCAAGTGTGGGTTAAGCTTAAAAGATACAGGTCAGCAGCAAATGAAGAGCAATTTGAGTACTTGTGTGAGTTTGAGCTAACATTTCATGTGAGACTAGTTTCATGAGGGCTACATGGTGCATTTCCAAGGCATCAGCTCAACAGCTGTATGTTTTCCTTTAATTTCTGAGAGGGCTCTTTCAACACAATAGTTCTGCGATTTCTGGAAAATTTTAGTTAGAACTGAGCCGAGAGCTGAGAGTCTCATAACCGTAACTCAGAAACTGGATTTGGAGCTGAAAAATAATTCAAAATGAAAAAAATGATTTTTTTTGAATTGGCTATACTTGGTGATAACTCTTGACTTATTCTTCTGTGCCACTGCAATAAGCTATGATTCTGGGGACCTGCTTTTGAGACTAAAAAGATAACTCTCTTGTTGGGAAGAAAATTGCCTTTCTGACATAAATCTTTGGAATAGGAGTTTACTGAAAAGTGGTAAATATGAAAAGAAAAATATCAAATATCCCAAAATAAACAAGCACTAATTTATGAACATACCACTTTAATTTAGTGATTACTGAGTGGAGCAGTCATCTGGTGTGCCCAGAAAAACAGCATTAGACTGTAGCTAGGGCTTCAGTGGGGATAACAGGAGACCTGAAGGACATACAAACTGTAGTGGGCAAGATCATCTGGGTCACTGAATCCCATCCTGGACTGTTGTGGGCACTTCTCATTGTGTCTTCAACTCCTTCATGTGCTGAGTATCACTATGGATAATTAAGTTGTTTTCTTGTTTTCTTCTCACTGCTCCCCCTCTGATCTGTCTTTGTACAGGCTCTGTATCACATTGGTGTAGAAGACATATATTAGTAAATGATCACTGCTGTTACTAGTAATTTTATTTGGACAGTTTCTAGCTGTAAAATCCCACTTATAGCAGTTCTGGTTAATGAATATTTTCAGTTTTCACTGTCAAGAGATTTATTACCGCATAAGTCATGTTGGCTACTGTCTAAGGGTAGCTGATTGCTGTCTTGTCTGTCATTCTCTGATGAGATTGTGACCTCGTTGCTTTGTGCATTGAAGTTAGCAATAGTCAGTTTTAAAAGGAGCATAGGAGAAGAGAAGCAAAGATTTGCACTGCATCAGCTGTGAAGACTGCATAGTAATAACAGACATTTGGTTTTAACTAGGCTTTGCAACTCATAATCCCCATTTTTTTTGCCAGTGGAAAGACATCACGCCAGCCCCTCTTCAGACTATGAATAGGGCTAAAAAAAGAATTAGAAAAGCCTAAAATCCCAGATTCTTATCTCTTCACCTTGAAACTCTTGTCCACATTGAAGGAAACCTTCACAAACACACAAAATTAAAGTGATCTAATTATAAGCCTCAAGGTCTTCTAAATGTCAAATGTCAACCATAGTGCTATATAATTTCATGTGACACCCACTCACAGGCAGGTAAATTACAATACCCACAAAGTACAGAAGGCACTGGCAGGAGACATGTTCTAGACCTTGATTTATAATGACACCTAATGTAAGTACCCGTCCATCAAGCACAAAGATCCCAAAATTAATGCTGATTCTCAGCCTGAAAAACAAAGCATCACCATTAATTATCATTTTTACATAACACAAGGGGATAATGGGGAAGAGATTCCCCAGTTTCATCTCCTGAGGCACAGATGTAGCAAGAACAGGTAACTCAGCCAGATAACTTTCTTCCAAACTTTAACTGCTGTGGCTGACATCCCAAAAGCACTTTCATTTTTGACCTACTAAAACTTACTCACTGCAGTAAGTCTCACCCTATCTGGCTGCTACTATGTTTAAAACACCTCAGGGTGTATTTTGCTTCCACTAAATAAAACACATTAGACATGTCTAGGAAATAGAGCTGCTAATCTTGGCAATGCCGTTGATTGTGCATGGCCTGTGCACACCTCATGCATGGACAATTAAATTTACAAACCATTGCAAAATTACATACAGCTAGCAACAAAAACGAGGTTGGCCATATTTGGATGGCTGAACATGATGCCTGATAAATCTCTCCTTTCTGCTTTCTTTCCAGCTCATTCAGAGGGTGCAAAGCATATGTCAAAAGAAAGAAGAACACTTTTAATGTTTTATGTGCTTTAGAAATGGAAGGTCCTTGTAGTGGTAATGATGTTGACTTTTTCTAATGATGTCACTGCAGGTGATGCTTAAAATAAGCAAAACTTCTGCATTACTCACACCGCTTTACATAGGGAGTAAAAATAAATACTAGACTGGTGCAAGTAACAACAAAAAAAAAGGCACAAAAAAAAAACTAGTCCCCTGTCCCCCCAAAGAAACAAACAACAAAACCCACAGAGAGTGAGGAGTAGCTTTGTATCCAAGACTTTCCATGTCATACACTCATGAACTTAAAAGATATCTAGAATCTACTGACTTCTGTAAGTCTTTTGCCCTGCCTCACTCTTTAATAAAGAGTGGACAGAGACAAGAAAGGAGTTAAGAGTGTGTTGAGAGCTGCTTTTTTATTTCAGTGCAGCTTTTAGGTGTGATATGATTGTTGTCCTAAGTGTGCATGAATCCTTGTGATGGTCTTGGTCTTCTGCTGTGATAACATTTGAGTATCACATGTTGATTTGACTGTTGGAAAGTTTTCCTGCAAGTCATTTTAATTCAATTAAAATCTATATTGGGAAGCAAGTAAGGAAGAAAATGGACTAGTAAATATTTAACAAGAGTTTAGAGGATGGTGTAACAAGAAGAGGCGTTGATGATTTTACTTCTACAACACTGTTTTAATCTAGAAAAGGAAAAAAATCTATGACTAAAGAGAGTGACCCTTCCCAATACCCCCCAGAGTGATGCTGTGTGCCTCCGCATTCCTATAGATGATAGCAGAGCATTTAATGGCAGGGGAACAGATAGAATTGCTGAAGCTGAATTTAATGGTGGCATTTCCAAATGTAAAGGCTGCAGAGTCAAGAATTAAGAAATATTCTTCAGGAATAAGGTGTTTTTTGTGATTGTCTCCATAAATACATGTACCAACAGTATATTCTTTAATTAAGTAATTTAAGGGAGGCAGTAGGAAAACCTTTTAATAGTGTGTAATGCCTATTAACATGGTTAAAAGCAAGAAATGAGACTTATAAGGCAGATATGGCTGCACAAAGAACTGAGGAGATCCTTTGCTGGTATTTTTCCAGTTATTGAACTATCATATGTGACTGTATAACACGAAATATGGAAGCCCAACAAATGTCATACTAAGTACTTTTCAAAGATGTAATTGATCATCAAATTCCAATAACAGTTTAGGTACTTTAGTTGATATTGAGATTAATATACAGCTTGCTGCAGCAAGAACCTCTTCAGTTTCTGACCTTGGCTGGTAGTAAAATCCAATCGATATTTAGACCAAGCAAGCCTTCCAAGGAGGATGCATTGAACACATTAGTTTTCTATAAAAATACTGTCATCAGCTAGAAAATCTAATCCACTGTGAGCAAAATGATGGAAAAGAATTGAGTAACAGCTGAAAAAAATGTGAATATTCACCTGAATAAAAATAGGGTTTATAAATTTCAGCTCTAGTTTCTCTCTTTTGGCTTCATGATTTTCCCTCCCATGGAAAAAGTAGTTAGTTCCTGCATAAGGGAAGGAGTTTACTTTGAAAACTCAGTTAGAGGACATTGAATCAGTGTAACTAACATGTCTAATCACAACTAACCAGTGCATCTTAAATTTCAAGTTACCAGGTATGCACTACATGCAAATATTTCATTGGCCAGAAATTATTCCTGGGAATTCTGTGAGTGAAAAAATAACGGATCCACAAAAGCTTTACATTTCTTACCCAAATTTCTCAATAGCAAGTCCACTGACACTGTAACATGAATGTAATCAAGTAATATCTGTTACTTGATTAGAATAGTGTTTTCATCATATAGGTTATGCCTTATTTCCTTCCATGTATATCAGTTATGCCTATAGAAGACTATGAAGTATATTGGTAAAACATCTAATGTTTTGCTGAGTTTTATTTATGTTGCAAACATCGTCGGGACCTTAGAGCTGATCACACCAAGCACATAGTCTGAGAGGAGATCTACTTTGCTCATATGAACAAAACCAGCCCCAGCAGGTTTCTTCAACCAGATTATTTTCAGCCAAGGTGATCAAGTTAAGCTATATGCATATCTATTATTATTCGTTTGACCGTAGGATTTCCATGGATATAATGATAAATTTATTCAATCTTGTCCAATGTCCTAACAGCAGAATCAATCTCCAACAAGCTGTTCAGAAGTTTGAAAGCCATCTATAATCAGAATAATTTTATCAGGTCTGGTCCTTTCCCCATCCTTGCCTTGACTATAACACAGTTGCTAAAACCAGTTGCAAGATCTCTTCTTCTGATGTGTGATCTCTGATGTATTCTGGGGCTTGCACTGGGGCACAGGCAGCTTAAACACATAGTCACTGAGCAAGCCTTAGAGAGGCAGGCTAATACCCCCTCCTCATCCCAAACCTTTCCATAGGCAAAGAGTCCTCAAAAGAAGCTCTTTGGCTGTGAAATTGGCTTTTATTATATGATGCTCTGCCACAACCTTGGCTGATAACACCTACAGCATTTCTCAAGGCTGCCTCGAGGATGGGGAAGAAGGGTGAGCCGTGCGGTGTCTTTCATGAGGCGCAGATAAAATTATGAACACCCTATCGTGAGAACAGCTCGTTCTGCTCTCCTTGCATTGCTTAGCTCAGGTCTGTAGGAGAAACACAATGCTTTCATTTCCTCTCTTTTATGGATTGTCGATGGGTAAGGTTTGTTTTTATAGTCAACTGCCTTCTGACACACGGCAAGAACTTGAAGGAGCTGCTCCTGCAAAAGACAGGATACTGCATTCCCCTAGGACAAATACCAACAGAAGACTTCTCCTAGTCTTCTCCTCCACTGCCCTCACAAAACTTCACATAGCATCTCTGTGTTGGTGAACAGGTATCAAGAAAAGGAAGGAAAATGTGAAGGGAGCTCAGGGAAAACTGTATTTTTAATTCCTTTGGATTCGTGAATCTAAAAATAACTTTGAATGATGAGGTTTGTTTTTTTTTAATAGACATTTATTGGATTAACTGTTTTAGAAATAATCATCTAATGCAGCTGGCCAGGAAATGGATTAAGCACTGCCACTTGCAAGTCTTTCCTTAATGAAATGCACATTTCTCTGTACTACTGGGCAGTGACTCAATACACACTGAGGTAAAAGTAAGTAAAAATAAGTGTAGCAAGCACAGCTGCTAAACCTCCACCTTTTCCCATCCCACTCCCTTCAGCAGAGAGCATCAATTATTTCTAAGTACAAGATTAGTTCAAGAAGAACAACAGAGGGATAGAGGCTAGAGCAGTTCTGTGCTTTGGAGGACGCAAGTATTGTGCTTAGCAGACATCTGCAAGGCTCACCCTCTTAAATCAAACACTGCTCCACTGCAGTATCTTAATTGTTCCAGGTGTTGTAGTCAGTAAACATTTGCTCAGGATTTTATGTGTGTACTATACTTTGAAGATTTGTTTTCTATTTAAAATACTTGGGTTTCCTTCTGTCTTTGTAAAAGCTTGCTTTTTTTTTTTTCTTTTGTTCCATGGGAAGAAAAATTAACTCTGATAAATCTATGTGGAGTCATGGGTTGTTTGTTAACCTATCCTAGTAGAACTATATTTTTCCATATGATTTGGTTTTGTAATATTCTGACGCTGGTGATATCTCCCTGTTAGCAAATAAAACCAAAGAGGAACACAAAGAGTGAAGTGAAACTGCATAGACACCACTGTAATACTCTGGTTATGAAAAAGAAAGGTAAGTGTTGCATGACAAATGATAAGACTACATTCAAATTTAAAAATTCTTTACATGGGTCCTTACAGACCCAAGCTTTCTTATATTACAGTACAGAGCATAAAAGAAAATGGAGTCTAACTTCAAGGGTAGTAACAGTAATTCCTCTGCAGAACATGCACAGAACCTCCATCTATATTCTGAGATAGAGCTTGTGTTCAACTGCACTTCTTCGTCTTATTGTCATTGATTGCATAACAAATAGAACAGCTATATCCAATACCCTCAGAGGGTTAACTATATCTAACGTCTGCTATAGTTTATCTGAAATGTTCTATCTTTTTAATCAGTTCATCTCTCCCCTCCCAAAGAAGGGTGTAAAAAAGGAAAACATTAACAGCCCCTTCCCAGAAGCTTCTCTTTTTTCACATCCAAAAGTCTGAAGACACAAATAAAAGAAAAACAGACCCTATCCAAAACTGGGGTTAACTAACCAGGGATGCCCATATGTCTACTTCTAACTAACTCAACTCTCATCTCTTCATCTCACCTACAAGCACAGTATCCTGCCATGGTCTAAATAGGTTCTTTCTTTTCCATCAGACATGCAAGAAATGACTTGACTTTCCTTACAAAGCCCTTCACAGCTCGTCTTCACCATCCTCCCCACTGTGGTGAGGTACCAACTCTCCCCCACATTCCCAGGACACCAGCTTTCGTGCCCATCAGCTTCCATATAGGCAGCCCTTGCGCTTTCGCCAATGTTCTCCTTATACCTGGCACAGCTTCTTTAAAGGTCTGTAAATGCACGTCACTGTCCCAGGGAGAGATGACCAGCAGACCTGCTGATTAGTTCTGTCTCCTCCTTGTTGAGCTTTGGTCACATCTGTTCTTGTTTATTCACTAAATACTCAGGGACTTTTTTCCTGCTCAATGTACAGGAACACCATGGTCCAGACACCCTAAGAATTAACATAACAATTTCTTTCCTGGATTTTGGCCAATGTGTCATTTCAGCCTCGCGCCCAGACTCCTGAAAAGCCACTCACCACCAGAAAGGCATGTTGTCCCTGCACTGAGGGCTGGATCTGCTGGAGCTGACAGCAGTGGTGGCACTGCAGCCTAGGCATCCTTCACATTACTCATCTGTGCAAAGAGGCACGAGAATTGCAGAATGTAATGTATGTGAAGAGCAGCAGAGTGTAAACACCACCTTGGATAATTATGCCTGATGCACCTTACGTTAATTATGAGCTACGGGAGGATGGTTCCTCCATGCTGATTCTTGATGCAACACAGCACACAGACATACAGGACACTGACACCTGATCAGCTGCAGAGCCTGTGGCCATGCTGCACAGCCTGGTGATCCTACAGAGTCATCAGCAACAGCCCCACAACAAAACCACTAGAGATGAGACACCTGAAAAAGCATTGTGGCTGCCACGGGCTGTCTTTCAAAAAAACTGCTGGCCATCAAAGACACATCAAAGTGTCTACAGGTGCTGTTGGTGTTCGACCAATCACTTCTTTTAAAACCAGCTACACTCCAGTAACCCACCTTGGATGCTTCTCATGGGTTCAGTTACTCAGACAGTGTGACCACATGCAGAGACAGCAAAGCACAGCCTACTGTTTCTTTCACTGTTCCAATGAAATCACAGAATTGTATAATTATTTTGGATGGAAAAGAGCTTTAAGATCGAGTCCCACCATTAACCTAACTCTGCCAAGCCCACCACTAAACCATGTCCCTCAGCACCTCATCTCCATGGCTTTTCAATCCCTGCAGGGATGGGGACTCTACCACTGCCCTGGGCAGCCTGGGCCAGGCCTTGATGACCCTTTTGGGGAAGAAACTTTTCCTAATGTCCAACCTAAACCTCCCATGGTGTCGCTTGAGGCCATTTTCTCTTGTCCTTTTGCCTGTTCCTTGGGAGAAGGGACCAACCCCCACCTTGCATCCTTCGCAGTCCTTTCAAATAGCACCGTGCTTAGGAGACACCCAGGATTAATCTGGGAACTTTGCAGACACACACCTGTGAGAAGTTAGGGAGAAGAGGAGGGTGGTGATGGACGGCTGTGATGCCCATGTAGCAGAGAGGCAGCAGAGCAGCTCCAGCAGCACGTGGGCAGGAACATAGCAGGAGCATTTATCACATCCACCAACTGCTCTTGCAGGTACTAGCCCCAAGGCATGCAGCCAACCGAGCAGGGACTCACCCTTAAAATCAGGCACAGAATAAGCCCCTAGAGAAGCAGCAATGTGGAGAAGTATAAATCTCCCCTAGATCTTTGGGATGCAGGCTCTGGTAGAGCTCATCCCCACTGTTGGGGGCTGATGTCAGCTTTCAGCTTGCTCCCCAGGGGAAAGGTTCACATCTTTGAGCCCCCCGCAGCTCTCCACACATGGATGATGGGGGTTTATAGCTCCATCTCCCCATCCTTTTGGTGCTCGGCAAGCCAGTGGGTGACACCAGAGTGGCACAGGAGGGCCCAAGGATGCCCGCTGCGGCTGAGCTACCTGCTGGCCCCTCCAAAGCCGTTTTGCATCACGCTACCGCTGCCTTGCCTTATGGTGAGTAAAAGTCATAAAACTACCATCAGCTCGATGACTGTAATGACTACTCTGAAGCTTTTTATAGGCGATAAGCTACTGTAAAGGTCTGCTGGTAATTTGTGGATAGGGTACATTACCGTTATCCTTGAGGAATTTCTGCTTCCTTTTTATATGCCTTTTTTCTCTTGAGGGGACTCTGAAATTAACAGGAGGCGTTAGTCTGAAGCTTTGCCAGAGCCTCTCGCTGAGCACAGACTGCATTTATTTCTCTTCAGACATGATCTGGTGCTCCTGAAGAGAGCTGTAGCCTGCTGATTCAGGGCTGGATGCCTCCCTCTACCCCTCTGTGGTTCAGAGGATGGCAAAGGGGCAGTAAAGTGAATTGAAATTTCCTGGAAATGGTATAAAAGGAGGGGGCGAGATTCTAAATAGCATAAAACAGCAAAAAGCTTTAATGGTCACATATCATCACAAACCCTGCTGAACCAAGCAGGGGAGAAAATGTGGGAGGTTACTTGATTTGTGAACTGCCCACATCAGTGAAATGATCCTGGTGGCATCTGGGAGAGAGACTGGGTGAAGAAGGTGATTTTTCCATATAAAGCAAGTCCTAGGTTTGGGCCAGTTCTTCCCATTAAACTCAGCCCAAATGAAAATTGACAATGATTGAGTAATTTACCCAGTAATGATAAAGCTCAAGTAAGTGTTCTCAGCGTAGCTTTTCTGGGCTGTAGCTGACACGACTGCCACATTTTTTTCAGCAAACGCTTCATACTGCAGGCAGTATTGCTACCAACAAAACAATCTTCCAGAGATCATAAAATGTTAAGAAGTTCATTTGTTTAAAGCATCATGAAATAGTTCCTTGTAGATCTCATTCTTTAATTTCCTGCACCGGGGCTGAGGTGTGGGACACCAATACTGATAGATGAGATTAACACCTCTGATGCTCAGATTTTCCACTGCGCTACTGCAAAACACATCATCACTGTTGCAATATGAGCTCTGGATTCTGGACCTGTTGCTCTCAGGGGACTTGACCAAACTAACATAAAGCAAAAATAACATAAATGATTCCTTCCGATGGGGAAACTAAGCCGTCTGGGTTGTTAATTTGCCTTTTGGGAAAAAAAAAAAGAAAAAAGAAAAAAATAATTAAAGAAGGAGGTGACTTTTTCTCTTTTATCTTCTCAATAAATCTGCATTCTCTCTGCAATGCAAGACTCCATATAAATCTGGTAACTGTAGCAAAAAGCTCAGTGTGAATAGAGTGGCTGAAATTTATCACAGACTGGAGATGAGGGGAGTTTGTAGCTGTCCTGTGATACAGACCATGATTTGACAACCAAGGTCTAAGGCCCAGCAAAAAATCATTGGTGTGATTAGCAAGCAAAGAGTTTTAGGCATATTATTTGATATGTTACACAGAGAATGGTGTTATTTAAAGCAGACATTTAGGATAAAACAAGAAAGAGATATGGGGAAAAAAAAAAAAAAGAAAGAAAGATTGGGAAGTCAGTTATTATCCATACCATGACAATTCAGCTCTCAGACCCGAGGACCATGATTTCATTGATGTCCAAAAGTCAGAAATGAAAATTTGCTAAGAGACAAATTTCTCAGCTATTAATGGGGGTTCTGGTCTTTACCTTGCCATGTCCCTTAGTCTTTTGGTGGGAGAAATGTGAATAACAAACTGCCAAGAGTCAAAGAAGGTGCAGGACCAGCTCCCTGATGGGGAGGTTTTCCTTGTAAATGCAGTTGTTCAGCTACACTGCTAAAGAAACCAGGCACCATCCCTGTTTAAGCTTTGCCTTGTCATTAGTCAGGTTCTGTCTCTCTTTTTGTACCTACACAGATGTTTTAATACTATTAAAGGCCAAGGAAATGAAAAGCCTGTAAATATGGCAGAAAACGTGATCATTCCTTAAAACATCCAAAAAAAGGCAAGAATCTCATTCTGTTTGTACAGCACTAAGCTGCTGGGATGCTGTACACCCTCCATGTCCATCTCATGGAGATGGTAAGTCACCCACCGCCCTTCACCACTGTATCCATGGTGCTCTTGGTGCAGGGGTTGTCAGAAAGCTAGGTCAGAACTGGAAGTCCACTGCTTCCTACTTCTAGTCTTCCTTTGCTGAAATCATCATTCAGAAGCAAAATATTTCACCCTCCATTTTTATTCATTCTTTGTCATGGCAGTTTTAGTAGCACAAAACTAAAGGAGAGCAACTTAGCTCCATTTTTATTCTATGTTCTAACTTTGGGCTAGACCCAAAGAGTGCTCTTCCATTGAAATGATGATTGAGTGACTTGTCCCTTATGTATGGCTCAAACTTTCAGTGCCAGGTAACTGATGGGTGAAGTTCCAACTAAGCAGCATTTTTTACCACTGTAAACAATTATTTATATTGTAAACATTTAACGATCCAGGCAAAGAGCCCAAGGGCCCATGAGTAAATCACCAGAATAGTCCTGTCCCTGATTTCCATGTAACGAAATAAGTACAAACAAACAAACATAAATATTGAGTTGAAATTTGGGAAGCTTAAATTAAAACATAAATCAGACTTTTACAGCATGGGGGTGGATTGGTTTGGGTTTTTTTGGTGGGTCCAGATTAACCATGAGAACACAGTAGTTGGCAAAAAAAAGCACTGTACACACTGGAACAGGTGACAGAAAAAACACTAGATGACCAAGACTTAACATTGTGTGCATGTGTAAGGATTTCCTGGTTGAAAACAGGAAGTGAAATGTCCTTCCTGCTCTCCTTTTGCAGCCTGGAAGCTCAGCCCTGCTTCAGTTTAGGCTTGTACATAAAACCCAAGGAACTGCTCTGCTTGACTAATCCTTGTGATGGATTTAAGGTCATGAATAGCTCTAGGAAGATGAAGGCATGTTCATATCAGTGACACACTTACCCTTGATGGCCAACAGAGCTGTTCTCCATCACCACTGGAGCTCAGTCCACTTCTGATCCTGCAGCAACACCTGCACAATATTCTGATCCATTCCCACCCACTTTCTCTGAAAGAGAAATCTTAAACTCTGACAGAGTTTGACACTTTCAATCCACCCCTGGAGCAAGCTCCCAAGGATGAGGTGACACCCCAAATGCAGAGAGATTGCTGCTTTCCCTGCCCAAGTTTCCTTCTCCCTTTCTTGTGTTTGGTTCAGGTTAATTACCACAAACAGCTGCTGGCCCAAGCAGTTGGGAGGGGCCAGAGTGGGATAAACAACTGACCCAGCCAATGGGATATTTGATGCCATGCTGAGACATGCCCCTGTATAAGGGCAGGGCTGAACCAAGGTGTGGGTGTTGGTTTTCAGCTTGCTTCAGTGCAGCTGGAGCAGAGAAAGTCGCCGTCCTGGGCACAGGTAGAGCCTTCCCAGATTCTATTATTTGCCTTGTCTGTCATTTCATTGGTACTGTTGATTTCTTCCTTTTTTTGTGTTATTAAACTGTCCTTATCTCAACTCCTGGGGTCTCACCCTTTTTTCTTCTTCCTGGTTCTCCTTCCAATCACACAGGAGGGGGTGTGGAGGGCAGGGGGGAGGATCACTGGCTGAGTGGCTGTGTGGTATTCAACTGCCTGAAGAGGTTAAACCATAGCACTCCCTTTCACCAACTTCCTGACAGCAAGAAACTGCTCTACCTAGACAGGCTCCCAAACTGCAATTCCCCCTTGATTACTGCTCAGTCACATTTTAGACCCAAGGCACTAAAATAATCCCCATGCACGCAGCTGCAAACTTGTCCTGTAGATCTTGTTGAAAGACTTGCCAGCATAAGATTGGAGGATCTGGTCATAACCTGATTGAGTCAGTAAACTATGGAGCTACCTAATATGCCTTAAAGATACTTTTTTTCATAAAGCAATGCCATTTCACAAATTGAAAGCCCTTCTCAACACACATATCATGGTGGAGCAGCAAGTCCTTCCCCTGCTGAACCTTGCATTGCCTAAGAATTATGGTTATGTCATGCTTTTTGTTCACATCAGCCTCAAGAAACAGTGACTTCAGCCACTTTGTTGCACAAATGTTGACTTTTTGAAATGTGACTGTGAGCTTGCTTGTTGTGGAAATATTCCTGGCTTGCTTCAAAAGTCTCATTTACAAAGGCCTGGGGGAAGAGTCCAGCCACTCTGTGGGATGAGCAGAGGGAATTGAGTGGGACAGACCTATTTAAAGCTGTCAGGGCAAGAGTAAGGGACGTTGCCCAAAATCAAGGGCAGGCAAAGCCCAAGAAGAGCTTGTGAAATGGCAATTGGATTTATTCAGTGAACTGGAACTAAGACTATTTGTAAAGGGTTTCAGTTAATCTTGTGTGAAAAGCTCTGAGTTTCATTATAAATGACTTCTAAAGCAACTTAGAAGTAATGCTCTTTACACCAATACAATAGCATGAGAGCAACACTAATGGCTCAGGAACACCCACAAGTCCAGAGCCAGAGATGCATCTACAGAAAACCAGCAAGAGGAGAAAATGTCGAGACCCTTGAATAAAGCACCAACTGCCCCTCCTTCCTTCACCCCAGTTCTTTAAAAATCCTTGGGCTCAAGATTGTCCATGGGCAGACTGAGAAAAATGTTCACGTCCTGCCAGAATAGCAAAGTTCATTTCTACTAAAAATGATAACAAATAAAACTGAGAGGTATACAGTAGTTTTCATTCAATATCAATGTCATTGATACTGTCCTATCAATTAGGGGTTTTTTTTCTTTAAACCCACTAGTGTTCTCTCTATCTTCCCTATCAGAGCTAAATGAAGGAACAGTATGTACAGAAACATCTGCTATGGGGACTTCCTTTGCTTCACTTCATTTTTGTCACTACTATAGCTTTATTCTCAGGAAATCAAATTAATCAATGGTTCTGAGTCAGCGTTTGTGCCAAAAGTAAGTCCACTGCATTAAAAAGTGGTGCAGAGAAATGGCCTTCCAGTAGCACTGCCCCTCCTTAGTGTCAATACCAATTTTGCCTTCCATTATGACCTTTTTGGGAGTCCATGCATGAGTAAAGCCTTAGATCCACCATGCATTGGAGATGTTGGGAGGTGGTTTGCCCTTTTTTCTTTCAGAAAGGGAACAGCTGGTCACAACTATCAGCTACTCCATGTTACTTTTGCAGGACAGCAATTCATCTCTGTAAGGGAAAAGAAAAATGCTGTTAATTCAACCAATGTGTTACATATTAATTACCAAAATTATCGAAATAAACTTTTTAAATAATATCAAGGAAGTAATTATAGAAGTAACTTTATACATAACACTTCTAGGTCTCGAATGAGAAATGTATGTGACTACTAGGGGCCAAAACATGGCACATTTAATTTAAACCCTGGCAGCAAGGGGCAGGTTCCATTGCAGCTATAATAAATTACATACAAGTGCTACAGAACAATAACAAAAACTGTGAGCCATCCATTTCAGTACCATTTACAAGAAATCAATATCAATACTTAATGCAATACTGGTGAAAAATGAGCAAAGATACAGAAAGCATAATAAACCAGTAATGAAAGACCTTGCAGTGTTTCACTTTGGAAGAAAAAACTAACTGTCTATATTTTCATGTAGAGGGATATTTCACTGAGGCAATGTGCTGGAGGTATGAGTGTTTTGCAGATCTAAGTTTAAAATAACCTCTTTATTAAATTAAAAAAAAAAAAAAAGTTCTTTAAACTGTGGATTACTGGCTTAGTAAAACTCATACATATGGAAGGAGGCATTTCATCTTCCTCCAGTCCTGAATATTTTTCATCAGATTGCCTCAGATCAAACATCACTCTGTTACGTACCTCTCTGAAGGCACAGGCAAGGCCACTTGCTTCTAGCAAATTCTGGATATGCAGGGTTTAAACCTTCTACCACCAGCGAGCTAAATGGGATATTTCATCAGGTAGCCCCATTTCCTCCACTGGTTTCAGTCTCCAGATAAGAAAAATGTGTTATAATACCTTTCAGAAAGGATCTATTGCAAAGTGGAATCTGGGACAAAATAATCTTGAAAATAGCAAGTGTGAAGTCCCTGTCTAGTGAGGCTACCAAATGTCAGTGAATTGCCATTTGTCACCACAGCTACCATCCTCATCAACACAATCACCATCATCCCTTTGCTCTCCATCAAGCTAAAAGGCCTTTCAGGAAAGCTTCAGCTCTCAGGTTTGCCTTCAGCTCCCCGAATGCCTCAGAGGACAGTAAGAATTATAAAACTAGAAGAGTTATAAAGCTAGATGTAAACATTGCATGTTTAAAAAAAAAATGGCAAGCTAAATAGTAGGAAATGCATTGCTGTTATGCACAGAGTTTATGGGCAAATAGATAAACAGACAGACAAACTCTCCTATTGGTCATCACTCAGTTACCAAGTGCTGTGACCTGCCTTAGTATTCCCATTTGAGTTCCTCCAGTGGTTTCTCTCTCCCATTACCATTAGCTATACGCATCCTGCCTTTGTCTTGGCAACCTTCCCCTGCTCCCAGGGAAAGCCCAGTAGAAACATCTCCACCATGTCTCGTACATCTCTATGGTATGGCAGTGGAGATAACTCACTTCAGTCGCATGGTTGTCCTTCTCTTCATGGGCAGGGTGACAGGTATACCTAGGAGGCTGTCACAATAGACTACCAAGAAGCAAGGAGCATCTAAACATACTTTTTTGGCCAGCAAAAGCTCGGCTCTAGTATAATCAAAAGGGAATTAACAACATAGTTTTTTAATGGCTCATAAGCCTCTTGGAAGAGATGGACTTCGAAAGGGTCCTGCAATACACTGTTCAGTGTCGAGCTGATACAAAGCATCTAGTTACAAAACATGCTATTAACTGTAAGAAACAAATTTCCACCATTTAGTACCATAAATCAAAGTTCTGCTGTACCACTGTCCCATCCAGTACTGACCTCTACTACCCCTGTACTTGGCAGTGGTGAGGCTGCACCTCAAGAACTGCGTTCATTTTTGAGCCCCTCACTCCAAGAAGGACACTGAGGCACTAGAGCTTGTCCAGAGAAGGGCAACAAGGCTGGTGAAAGGCCTGGAGCAGACATCTTATGAGGAGCAGCTGAGAAAGCTGGGGTTGTTCAGCCTGGAGGCTCTGGGGAGACCTTTTGGCTCTTGACAGCTCCCTGAAAGGAGTAACAGTCTTCAAACATGTGGAGGCCTTTCACAGAAGAAAAGGAAGAGGAGAAATTTGATGTGTTTGGTGAAATAATAAACAGGTTTAACTGCAGAAATGAAGGGTTTAAACATCAGGAGGAATGTTCTGGTGGATACTAAGGGAGATCTGGACTCACACTTGGTCAAGGGAGGCCCCCTGGGTGGTTTGCCAGCCAGGAGCACACACAGCCAAGGCCATCAGTAAAGAGAGTGATATTCCATCATCCTACTGCAAGGCTTGTATGGTTGAATTCAGTGTGAGATAAGGATGCCTTGCAGCACTTCTAGATTTCACTCAGTATCAAACTATGGAGGCCCAGGGAAAGATAACAATGTTGAGGATGGGTGCTCAGGCCACTTTTATAACTTGTCCCTTATCTCAGACAAGGGGAGAGCTATTCCTGGCTGTTCTGAAATGAGCAAAACCAATCATACTCATGAAGATAGAGCAGTAAGAACTCATCTCTCACAACCACACATGAGGTTTTGGTTTTACCATCTACTTCACTGTGCACAGGGTTTCATTTTCTTACCTGGATACTGGTTTTTACCACTCCCCCACATCAGTGTGGTTTTGAAGTCTTATTCAGTGGATTTCTGTTTTGCTTGTTGTTTGGGTTTTTGTGTTTTTTTTTCATTGGAAAGTGTGAATTTGTATTCCAACGACACAGAATAGCTTAGGGAAGAATTCATCAGCTATATAAAAAAGGCAAGTGAGTCTGCCCTTTAGGACTCAGACCATCTTCTGGGTTTTGTTCATATAGTTCCTCAGCCAGTTTAGAGCTGCTACATGACTAGAAGTGATGGAGAACAAGGTCGATCAGGAGAGGATGTTTTTGTACTCGTCCATCCATCACAGCATAGCACAATACTGTGGCCAGTCTCTACGTAACAGCAAATGTGAATGGAGAGGAGAAGGCCTGGGAAGTGTTCTCTGGGGAGTGCCACAGGGCTGGGGCTGTCAGACCTGCCACCCAGATGGTCCAAACCACAGAGTTTGCCCCACGGACCAAGGACTTCATCAGGAGGGGTCAACTCCTACTTTTGTCAGCTCTGTTAGTGACAGCTATATGCTTTCCCCAAAATTTCTCAAAGAAAGGGTATGAGAAATCCATTTATGAGCACAAAATAAGAGTGCTACCTACTATAAAAGATGTTGATATTGCTGGACTGTGTTAAACAGTACCTTATTTGAGCTGTAAGCCACTTAAGGATCATGGTACTACCAGATGGCACACAGCACTACTCAGATATTAACAGAGTTGTGTCCAGAACACTTACAGCCGTGTAAAAGTCAGTGGGAGCCTGGATTATGTGCAAAATGAACAATCATTGGGGAATGAAAATATTCTAAACACTGCTTCCACTAATCAGCTTTTAAATGTATCCCCTCTCCAGGAGGAAATCAATTTTTTTGCAAGTAGTACAAGGGATTCCTATTACATGGTATGAGTTAAGTCTAACTGATTAATCCCTTAAGTAAAATTTCTTTCTTTAAATTAATTCAGCGCTTTCTGCTGCAGCTCAGTTGTTTTGCCTGAGGACATCACATTTGTTTGCTCACTCCTACCTGTCTAGGCACACCCATTCAGTGCTGTAATGCCCTTATTAGTTAAATGGATGAACCCTTGTTGTAATTATATGAAGCATATTGCAGTAAACATGCTGCCTTGCTCTTTAGGTCTGTTTTTCATCACTGCATCCACGCAGGTGATTTAAATATGACTCTAGCTGATCATTATAAGAAAGAGACAAATCCCACTGATGTTAATGAATTTTTGCACTGATTTTGAAAGCCTTCAAGTTTAGGCCCTAATAAAATTATAATTTCTTTTTTCCCCCTGAAATCATCTGAAAGTGATCCTCTACTTTAACTGCAATAGAAAGTGATGCCAGGAAGGGTTTGGGGACATAATAAGTTCAATACCCAG
The DNA here is from genome assembly GCA_027560015.1 of Chloroceryle amazona. Lineage (NCBI taxonomy): Eukaryota > Metazoa > Chordata > Aves > Coraciiformes > Cerylidae > Chloroceryle > Chloroceryle amazona. The sequence continues at coordinate 122,369 of JANHFX010022046.1, read as the reverse complement.
TAGATGGTGCTGTAATCAAATCCTAAAACCTGTTACACCAGTGCCACTTAGCTACGTGTCATGGCAAATTTCTGCAATTAATAAAGCAAGCATGTTTATTTTAAAGACACGTGTTACTGCGCTTAAAACATACTTATTAATCTGAAGCACTAATTGTCTAGGCAATATGCTGAACCAAACAGAAGAAATACATAGCGTGTGCTTTACATGTCTCTGAGAGGGATGCTTTGCGGATCTTTTCTCACGTCACTCAGGCTCCAGGGTCCTAGGCTGCAGGATAATTTGGCTGTAGCACAGGGAATGCACATCTCTCAAAGCAAAATTCCTCCATCTGCATTATCTCGTGTGTTCCACCCAGGGGTCAGATTTCACAGGAGCAGAAATGCGATCAGCTGATAAGACAGGAAAGGAATATGTTTTCCCAAGTGAGCAAATTATAAGTATTTTGCTTAAAAAAAAAAAGGAGAAAAAAAAAAAAGCTTGCCTTTCTTTCAAACTCTTTGACTTTGTTGCTATAGTCTTCCACCACCTGCACTTGCATATCTGATCCTCCAATTCCCCTGTTTTGTAACTGGAACTGAATACAATGGCCATGTCCTGAAATCAGCCCTCGCTTTTCTCCTCTGCAATCTTCATTAAAGCTCACTGCTGTTGATAACCTTTGATCTCCTCTGCACGTCTGCCTATTTCTGCTTAACTTTTGAATGCTACACACCTATCTGATATTGCACATTCTCCCTGGGAGGGAACTCATCCTCTTTGTAGACATGCCTAGCAGAATAATCTCTCAAAAGGAGCTGGGGAAAATTCAGCACTCAGGAGACAGGTACCTTGATCACAGAGATACTGGCATTGCAGAAAGCGAGGGACCATTGCTGACCAGCAGAAAGCCAAGATGGCAGTTGATGAGCTTAAATATTTCAGAATTTAGTTGCTTTTAGAGTTGTGGGGTTTTTTATTTGACCTGAAAATCTACTGAACAGATGTCCTTTCTACTGGAAGCAGCACCTATGCACAACTTTCCTGGCCAAGACCTTGATTTTACACGATACCTTAAACACAGAAGCAACCTTTCACATGATAAAATACCAAACAATCTCTTCTCCTATTCATTGCTTCTCTGAACCATCTGGTAGCCATGGCCAGATGATGCTGAAGAGCTGATCATCCCTGTCATTAGCCTTTGACACTCCACACCCAAAGTCAGTGCATTTCTAAGTAAAGTTCTTACTCACTTTGGAAGTAAATTTAACACAACACATGCCTAAACAGTGTGATCACAGATGTATAGCAGCTTACACATGTGGACAGCTGTAGTCTAAGAAAACTGATCCAAAACAAAGAAAACTTTTCCCCATAAATCACGTTTCCTATAGTAACAGTTTTCACTTATGCAGAATGCAGGGTTGCAGCAAAGATTCCTTGGGCTACAGAATTTCATTTAACACACAGCATGGTTTTTAAATAAGAAATACAGCAGGATGAATTTATATACTTCTTACAGCATGGAACTCCCTTCCCAGCATTAGTAATGTAATAATCCACACACACCGAGCCTCGAGTACACGTGTGGGTTTGCACCGAAGTCAGAGAAAGCTGCACAAATACATCTGAGGACAGGAGCTTCCCCTTTCCATCAATTTTTCAGAAAATGTAATTATTATGTATGATAATTTTAGCTAATGAATACATTTGTATGATTCGTTTATTATGCATCAGTCATTTATAAGGTATTCACAGCATGTTTTATTAATTATTATTAAAAGCTTGTATTTATTTTAATTTCTATTTCATCAGGGTTACTTCTTTCAAATGCTGTAGACTTTCTTTTTAACCTTTTCGAATCTCAGCCCTGATTGCTGCTTCTATGAGACTCCAGTCCAGTTTCTATAGAAGACAATAGGAGGTTTTTCAATTATTTCAATGGTCTATAGATCAGCCCTGCCATATATCTGAAAGGATATTATTAGGTCATTGGCCTACATCAAGTATATATATATAATAATTTGTAACATAGAAGGTAGGGAAATACCTGCAAGAATCACTGAGTTTTGCCTTCTTCATGTGTGTGAGAATGACCAAACCCAGTCCCTGGAGAGGGATGTTCTGCAGGAACCATCGCTTCTCTTCGGCACTTGTCCAATATCTGGAGCAAGGCATCTTTACCCAGCACTATGACTGTTGTTGTGTCATTTCCACCTTCAATTCTTTAACACAAGGTTGTGCTTTACCTTCCTATTTTATGTCATGTTATTCTGCTGGTTCTTCTGCTGCAACATTCTGCTGTTATAAAGAAAGAAATTTCCATTCCCCGTAAGATTTGTATTATTCCTTGGGAGTATTTATGGAATGCAACCATGGAAAAAGACACCTACCTTTAACAAACACCATGTTTCTTTACAAGTACTGCACATATACAGACAGTCTCATTCATCTCTATCACACATTTTGGACCAAACCAGGACCGAATGAGGCAAAATATTAAGAAATGAGGAAATGGGAAATATCAATTCTTTGCCACTAACACAAGCCTCTAGCTTTGATCATAAGATGTCTGAGCATTTTTTATAGATATCAGTAGAATAAAATTAATTACACTCATATCAAGGGAAAAGAAAAAGTAGAGAGGTCTTGCAAAGGGATGTGGCAAGGCTTTGCACACTTCTCTTTGTCAGAGCAACCCCAAACCTGTGCACCTAAAATAAGAGTTGAGCCTCAGGAAGGGCAGAAATTAGACATAAATTTGGAGGGGAAAAAAATGTTTTCATTTCCAGAGCCTTCAAAAAATAAACTATTAATCATCTACTGTAAAAAAGGAGACATGGAGAGATTGAAGCTGCTCATCAGCAAAGCAGACTACAAGAACAGGCTGCCCTTTTAACCATCCTTCCCCCCAGATAAAAAAATATATATATAAAGGATGCTGAGCAGTCCCAGAGCTGGAAAACCACAAAAAAAGCAGAATGGATCAGGTTTTTTCCCCCAATATACTTGATTTTTTCCAGACATGCAGGGCTCACAGGGCCTAGTCCAGTGACCTTTAAAGAAGTGGAGAGATTTCCACCCCTTTCAATAAACTTTCAGATAAATTTTTATGGCTCACTTTTCATTTTGGTGTGTGGTGCTCCCTGGGCAGAATCTCAGGTGTAATAGGAAAAGGCTTCAGTCAGTGGTCACCATCTACAAACACTTTGGAAAATACATCTTGCAAAAAACGCCAGCTCATTATTACAGTTATTTTTCTTTCAATGCACTGACTTCTAACCAATACTGAAATATGTTCTGGATGTTCTTAATTTTTTGCACTTAAGAAGCTTAAAAAAAAAAATCAAAACTGATTTTGCAGGTAAAACAAGAAAATACATTTGCTTCCCCTATGATTTGGTGCTGTAATTCAACTCAGGCTGAATTTTTACAGGTAAATTATAAACTCTGGAGAGAAAGAGTTTCTCTTTGGAACCCTAATACAGCTTTCATAAATGTGGCCCAACAGTACTGCTGTGCCTTCAACCCTTTATTCCTGAGGTGCATAAATGCCTGGTTCCAAATGTAGCAAAATGAGAAATTACAGAGCCTGTCTAACAAATCAAAAATAAATGAAGTAACAACATAAAGGTAAATTTACTGTTATTTATAATTTACCATTTTTACCTTGTTTTCAATTGTCTCTTAGTCCTCTTCATTCGAGGAGCCCATTACATTTTATTATGCTAAACCCTATCTTCTGTCACATAAATTACAGTTAAAGATCTTAATATTAAAGCCTCTTAGCTCCCAGACCATATTTCAGGCTTTGTTCAAACCAGACATTAATGCTGAAATTGAACACAGATCACTTTGTCATCGTTACCTATGATCTCAAAAGTATAATACAATCTTTGCTATATATGGCACAAAAATGCTTCTTTGTATAACACTGAATTATGGAGATATATTGATATTCTTAATATTTTGACAAAACAATAAAACTAAATATGTTAGCTCTTTAGCAGATACCAGTATACCAGCCCAGCTATTATAACAACAGTCACAGAGGTAAAGGTTTATTTATTCCAGGTAAAATAGGAAATTAATCATATAGTTATTTTAATCCTAATTTTTCCCTGGTATAATATAGCCATGCTGCTCACTGAGACAGGAAGTCTGTTGCCAATGTTCATCATCATCTGCTGGAGTTCACAATATCCACCTTTGTTACAGGAACAATATTCTCTTTTCAGTGGTCGTGACTCCAGCAAGGAGAAACACCGGTGCAGACTGTCTTTCATCTTATTGTGTGTCTTTTACTTCTGTCCTGGAATTACCCTAAAAGAGGTGTTTGTGAGCCTGGACTGGGCTCTGGGCTGTGTACGGGGCTGGAGGAGGGAGTGCAGAGAGCCCTCAGCATATTACAACAGCCCTCTCCCGTTCTGTGCCTAGAGCCTGTACTATTATTATTATTTTGAAAGGGCTGTTCTGTCATCCCAGCAGAGACTTTCACGTGCCTCTGGCTCAGTGCTTACCCACCACTCTCAGATTCTTTACAGATAGATGCATACTGGGCCTAATTCTGTTTCTAGCTCTTACTGCATCAGTCAGAGGAAACCTTACTGAATTAGCACAAGAGTTAGAGCAAAATGTTGCCTTTTGCTAGAGGAGTAAGTTACACTGCTAGCAGAGACATGTTTGCATCTTCTGCAAGGCTTTTTTACAAGGTATCACCTGAATAATATCTATTCCAGTGAATGAAAAACCTTAGATGATTTCTTCTTACCCTGGATCATTAAAAAATCACTCATCCTGGCAAGGATCCCACCCCATCCTGCCACAGTAGCAGGGTGAGAGACAACCCTCAACAAGCTCTTCCCAAAAGAAAATCCCACATCTGATTTTTCTTCATCCTTTGGACTGCCCACAAAGTGCTCCATTTGTCTAGTTACTCCTGATTAGCTGTCAGGCTTGTGAGGGCACTGAAGCCACGAGGTATTTTTCTTTTGCAGCCTGGTTGGGTGTGGGAAATGAGAAGAGCTGCTTCTCTGCAAGGACTACTTTTGTCTGCCCACATATTAACTTTATACAGAAAGCAAAGATCTGGGCAGAAAAAGTCAGGCTGATACATCTCGATACAGGTGCATGAAAAGTTGAATTCACAGCTCTCCAAATGTAAGCAAACTCACCCAAACACTGCTTTGTACAGGTGCTGGGTTGTGCAGACCGGCCAATGATAATTTCTCCAGTGGAATAAGTCCTGCAATGCTTCAAAATACCTCTGTCCACTTGCATGAGAGTTTGGGGTATTGCAACGTCTTTCATTATAAAGAGAGGGTTATTTTTTTAATATATACCTTTTCATTACAACTAGGAGTAAGGTCATGAGTTCTTCTCATGATGGAGGTATAAATATTGCATTGTATGGCTGAAATAGTCTGCCTCCGTTCCTGGAGAATACCCTTGGGTAAAATACTGTGTCAGGGCAGCTGATTGCCTGCTCATTTCAGTTTGCTTACTTTTTACAAATAAATTGCTAGACAAATGAATAAGAAGAGAGCGTTAACTTCAGACAATCATATTCATAATTCAGCCCCATTATGGCTTTAGAGGCTTTAAGTCTAATTTAGAGTTGTTTCTGAAATTAGCTATATCATTTTTTTTTTTGGCTCGTTTGTTTCCTCGTGGAAAAGGTGGGGGGAATCTCATAGTGACAGCTAGAACATGAGATGCAGGAGAAAGAGATTTTTTTTTTTCATAATTCTCCTGTATGAATCTGGGCAAGCCACTCATGCCCAGGTTAGAAAACCTCTAGCTCCACTTGGGTCCTGGGAGTGATCCTAAGACGCTTTCAGCAGAATTTGGTATATAACCATGTCCGTCATATATACAGATTTTGGAGGCCTATAGACAGATGTAATCATACCCCTTCTCCTCCCCTTTTCGCTTCATTATCTTTGTAATTTGTCCCCACTTTGTAGGCCTGAGCAATGGCTGTGCATACAGCACCTAACACCATCAACTCATTTCAAGCATGAACCATGAACTCTGGTGTTTTGCACGTTTGAAACTTTTTCTATTTCTATCTTTCTATTTTTCACAGTCATATTATTCTGGAAGTGCCACTTTCTGGTAAATTTTCTAGTATCCCATTTTTTGTTAGTTTTTAGATCCTGTTATTATCCTGTAAGTGCTAAATGATAATGATTCATCTGCTCGTTTCAATAGATACACAGTTATTTGCAGAATGGTTATTAAACAGGGGTTGTTAATTACCTAAGAAGATGATTTCATGTAAATGTTGGTCTTAAAAAACAAACTGTCTCTCTGTTTATTGCCCAACAAGCAAGTATTTGGTTTTGATTCTTTTGTTTTTGTTTTTGTTTTTTGTTTTGTTACTTCTTGTTCACACACAAGTGAAGCATGTGATTGATTCATTTGAGTGAATGAAAAATGCATCATAATTGCCACAGTCTGTCCAGCCTGAATTATGTGCTGCTGCCACAGGAACAAGTAAATAATACCTCATCTGTTTACTGCTCTGCTCAGCCTCGCCATTTGAACTGGTGACTAACAAAAGAGGGGGGAAATCCAGTTTGCAGATAGCGTGAGCCAGGAGCTGGCAAACAGCCATCCCAAGCCCAAAAAGGAACCTCAGGACAATTTTGCCTGGCACTCTGTAGGGCTGACAAAATGGGAGGGTTGATTTCTCTGCCTGATTTAAAATGGTCACCTTTGGGAAGGGTTGGTGAGTGTGGGAGTTATGTCTGCACTGATGATGAGAGAGGTGTTGTTTCCTGGTGGGACCCTCCTGCCTGCAGTGCTCAAGTGTGGAGAAGAGCAAAGCACAAATGGGGAGCTGTGGGCTCATGCAGCCTTTGGGATAACAATAATGTGGCCTCTTTGGGAACCAAAGCTCCAGCCCCAGAAGGTTTATCTCCAGTTTATTTCCTTCCCGAGGCTGAAGATCCTTGGTTTGCTTGGCTGGCCTATCACACATGAGGTGCTCCCATGTGTTGAGAGCAGGTTGGTTTTATTTTTCTTTCATTTTTGTAGCTTAAGCAATGCTGATCCTCAGGTTTATATGTATAAGACCACAAATCTTGACAGAAGGCCTTCCCCGTTCATGTGAATGTCTATGACACAAATATGAGCAGCTGAGAACACAACATCTCTCTGTGTCCCTTGGTTTCTTGGGGGGGTTGGTGCAAGTCCTTCTTCCACAACAGGAGCATCTTTTTACCATTTGTGTGAGCTTAAGCAAAGCTGTGGTTTATGAAGTGACATTTTCCATCTAGAATAAAAGCACCCCTAGAAATCCTTCACCAAGTGACCATTGTCTTGTGTTTCTTACCTGCAAGTGACTTCCCAGTGTCCTGTTCTTGTTTATCCTTTCAAGACATTTGCTGATTTTAGGTACATAAAAATATCTAATTGAAAACTGTTTTTTTACCCTCTGTGTTCCTGTTCCTGCCACTGCTAGTCTCATTGGCATTGGTCTCGTGGCTGTGCATAGAAGAATATAGAAAACCCCAAAAGCCATTTACTGATAGCTAAAATCATAGACAGAAGGACCAGAGAGCTTTAAAATAAGTATTTGAACTCAGTAGTAGCAAGTGCAAAATTCCCGGTGGTGCTGGCAGGCTGGACTCTCAACACTGACTTCCACAGCTCCACGTGGATTTTCCCCTTTAAATACATCATTGCTGAATTTAAAATCTTGCACTGAAATCCATGGAAAGCAATGAGTTGGAAACCTGGCTATATCTGACTTTGGCTTGCTCACTTAGGATCTGAGCCTTTAACATCCACGCTACAAGCAAAAATCTGCTTTCATGTTTTTCTCCCATATTTGAATTACTGAATTTTATTTTTTTCTTAATTCTTGGTCTTAAAATTCAGATCAAGCTTTTACAATTTTTGCTACTGACCTTCATTACATTTTTTTTTTTTTGCAGCTGTCAAATTAAAGTGATTTATATTTTCTAAAGTTAAAGCATATTTCCGATGATCGTGATAATTATCTTCCAGAGAAGAGTCCATCATGTTTAAGGCATTAGGTCGACAGGGTGGTGTAATGGCAGCCATAAGTCACATGAGGACTTATCTCTTGGGGACTGCCTTGATGTATACTCAAAGAAAGATGCCTCGATGGGCTCCCAGCCCCAACAAAAAGCCAGCAGTACCAAAAGTTCCACATTTGGATTGCTTCAACATGTAATCAAGTGTATCTAGCCAGTATAAAAATTATTGCTAGAATACATTTGGGGATGCTACTTAAAATTAGCCTTACATTGACATTTTTTGTAAGGCAAACATGATAGATATCATTCATATGTTAGACAGCTCTCTCTTTATTTATTCCCAATGGAATTTTATTTGGCACTTCAATAAATACCTACTTAATTTTGTAGTATATACTTAATTTCATAGACTGAATGATGCTGGCTTTTCTATTTCTCATGGAATAATTACATTTACAGAAAGAATATTTTAATGTGCTGTGTTTTCAATATAATTTTGCTCTATTTCACATAAAAGGAAAATTTGGTTTTACTTTGCAAATGTAAATTACATCTAGTAAAACGCAATGGACTGTAAAGTAGATGGAAGGTTCTTTTATATGGAAAATATTCTTCCTATGAAAAATTAATTGGTCCTTACTTTAAAATTTTTGCACTGACAAATATGTTCTCTATGTATACAGTGTTATCTGGCAGTAAAATTTATTGCCACCTGAACTATTCATCCCCATATTTCAGGACACTGAAAATCATAAAGATTGTTCCCTTATGCCGAGGTGAATGCTTGCTCAAAGCACAATCATTTCAATTTCAAAATGATGAAAGGTAGTAGGTGAAAATGCATAAGAAGTTTCAAGAACTGAGGAAAAAAAGATCACCTTTTGAACTGTTGAATTTTAGCAGCCAAATAATAATCTATTTGCCAATTTCAGAGGTGAATTTTCACAGATAATACCATATGGGACACAAATCTGATTTTCCAAGATACTGACCAAGAAGGTCCTCAAGAGGTAAGTCCTCAGGTGGTACAAAGGGCTGTGGGCTGATTTCATTGGGAGCTCAGCACCAACAAATTTCTGAAAATTTTATTATCCCAAATGAGGCACCAAAATGCCTGTTCCAACAGAGCTAACTCCACTAGCAGAAAGAGCTGAGCTGTGCTGCTGGACAGTCTCGCTTTCCCTCCTGCTGCTCTTTCCCATTGCCACCCCAAGGCCCCCATTGCATGTTGACCCAATACATTGCAGAATGTCCCTATTTTCTGGTTTATACCCTGAACAGAGACTCAGGGTTCACTCATAAGACAACAGCTGCTGTTGAAGTCAAAGATGCCAACTCACTTTCCAGGTGGAAGTTTCTGACTAACTTTTGCCTGGTAGCCACGGGTGTCTTTGGGAGGTCCTTTGAAGTAGAAGTCATTGCAGTTGGACAAGTGCTTAACTGACTGCAGCCTCTGGAGCTTTGTTAATCACATCCACAGGACTTGTAGACAGGTTTTGAGGTTCCTTCCCAAATCAGGTTTGAGGTTTTCAGCAGATATTTGCTAATGTGCTTTCTAGCCATGCAACTTCAACTTTTGAAATAACTTGTGGTTTTCCACCTTAAACAAGGAACTTTCTTGAGGAATAATAGTTCTCTTTTTTTCTGAGTTTCAGAACATATCATTAGATTTGCCAAAATCAATGGTTTCCAGCTCAGAAACCTTCCAGATGGTGAAGGGCAAAGCCGTGGGAAATCACTATTGGTATCCTTGATGCTCCCCAAGTAAACCCCCCCAAAATGCTTCCCTCGTTGTGCCATTTGAGCCATGCTGTCTTTCCCTGGTGTTCCTCTTGCTTCCTTAAACACAGACAGCCAGTCTAGTTTTTGCTCAATTACTTCATATAATTGCAGAATATGTGGAGTTCAGTCAGGAAACTAGCACGGAGCTGTAAAAAAGGTGCTGTGGTAGCAGTCACTATAGGAGGAATAAATCCACTTTGGTGTGAGAATCCCCTCTGGGACACCTTCCAATGTAGCAGTAATTTTCTTCCCCTGTAACTGTGTTTTAGTCTCACTGCAGCTTATGTATCATATGAGAGAGCTGCGATAGATGAAGAAATGAAACTCCTTTTGTTGCTTTTCTTTAAGGCACTTGTTATTTGTACAGTGAAGCCTATTTTACATTATCACATGAAGGACAGAAAAGAAGGCAGATATTTCAGGGATTTGACCTTCTAATATGGAGAAGAACTGTTTAGAATCATAGAATCAGAAATGTCTGTGTTGGAAGGGTCCTCTAGAGATCATCTAGACCAAGCCCTCTGCTGAGAGCAGGGCCATCTGGACAGGTTGCTCAGAGCCTCATCAGGCTTCACCTTGAATGTCTCCAGGGGTGGGGAGACTGTTTAGAAACAGTTTCTGAAGACAGAAAGCTGTCTAATAAAAGTCCCCTGGGGTATCTCTTTGGGCTACCTCTATTCACTGGGGATTTGAGTTCTTATGTTGGACTCATTTTATGGTTTCAGACACTGCACAAGGCACAGCTGAACATTTGCCTTTTGCTGCCATCCTTGATATCCAAGCAGGCCAGGTTTAGGTAATGAGCTGAACCATCAACAGGGGAAAACATGTGCAAAGGATCCTTGCAGAGCACCTATTAACTCTGCCTTTAAAAGACAAATACCCTGATTATATATTGTCTTGGAAACCACTTCAAAATTACTATGAGAGGCCAGAAGTACAGACCAGTAAACCACAGGACCTGGCAAACTTTGAAAAGCTTTGAGATTGAGGCTGATTGAGATTCATAGATAAACCCAGCCCTGTGACAAAACTCCTTTATTATTCACAACAAAAAGATTGCTGTGCTGCACAGATCATAGAAAGGTAAAGTATTTTCATGGAAGAAAGACATAGGCTGATATGAGTCATCTTTTGTGAATCTGAATTCACCAAGCATCCTACAATGGACAGTGGATTTCTGTTCTCTGATAAGTCATTTCTCCATGATGACATTTTTATGATATTTTTGTGGAGATCTCCCTTTTCCAGAGAATTGGCATGAATGTCAAGATGATCCCAGAAGATGCAAAGCAAGAGTCAGATAGGCATGTGCTCTGGAACATAATCCCCCTGCCCATTTCAAGAAAATGAGTATCACCACCTTTGTTTGCATCATCTTTGATTAGTATCCTCTCAAATAATTGCTGTGAGGGTAATTATTGGTCATGGGAGTTATACCAATGTCAAAGAGTTACTATTCTTATCACAAATAAGACCCATTTTTACTGGATTGATCAGTGAATATTATGGACATTCAGTTGATGTGCAACACACATTTTTGTTATTTTGTTTACATCCCTTTGCTCACTGGCTCTTTTTATCTCCCAGCTTCATCTTTCTTCTTCAGGTTGTAAGACTTTCCACATAATGGAGTAGCTAAAGAAACCAAGAGTAAATGCTCTGCTTTTTTTCAGCAGGGATCCTTCAGCTGTGGATGTTTTTATGAAGGGAAGCAGAAAAATGAAGTCTCAAAACAGAAGAGGACAGTGACTCACTGCAGTGCATCCTTCCACCAGCAACTATCTCATAAGCAACATCCAAGAAAGGTGAAAACAGAGAGTAGCTTGGTACCCTATCAGTATTCTCCTGTGCCAGAACTGTAAACTCAGATGCACTCCTGGAAATGGAAATTGGAGACTAATCTGTTGGAAGGCAGCGAAGGGGAAAATGATCTGAGGTCCTAGCTGATGGGAGGCTGACCATGAGCCAACAAAGTGCTTTTGTGGCCAAGAAGGCCAATGCCATTCTGGGGGGTATCAGAAGGGGTGTGGCCAGTAGGTCTAGAGAGGTTCTCCTGCCCCTCTACTCTGCCCTGGTAAGGCAGCATTTGGAGTAATGTGTCCAGTTCTGGGCCCCCCTGTTCAAGAGGGACATGGAACTGCTTGAGAGAGTCCAGCCCAGGGCCACAAAGCTGATTAAGGGAGTGGAGCATCTCTCTTGTGAGGAAAGGCTGAGGGAGCTGGGACACTTGGAGAAAAGGAGACTGAGGGGTGACCTCATCAATGTTTGTAAATACATAAAGGGTGAATGCCAGGACAATGGAGCCAGGCTCTGCTCAGTGATGCCTGACAGGACAAGGGGCAATGGGCGGAAGCTGAGGCATAGGAAGCTCCATGTAAACATGAGGAGGAAATTTTCACTGTGAGGGTGACAGAACTGGTTCAGGCTGCCTAGGGGGGTTGTGGAGTCTCCCTCTCTGGAGATATTCAAACCCACTTGGACATGTTCCTGTGTGATCTGCTCTAGGTGATCCTGCTCTGGCAGGGGGGTTGCACTGGATGATTTTTCGAGGTCCCTTCCAGCCCCTGACATTCTGTAATTCTGTGAAATATGGATTTGTCCTTCACAGACTTGGCCACAGGTGTTCATCTGCACAGTGCTGTCAAGATTTGAATGATCTGAGCAAATCCAGAAGCGCATACTATCCCTGGATGCGTTCATGGCCAGGCTGGATGGGGCTCTGAGCAACCTGATGTGTCCCTGCCCATGGCAGAGAAGTTGGGACTAGATGATCATTAAGGTCCCTTCCAACCCAAACCATCCTATAGTTCTATGATGATTTTATGATACTGAGGGCTCTCCAGCAGAAACCAAAGTGTTTTGGAAAATCATATTGGGAGGAGCTGGCAGCTTCTGCAGACAAATCCTTATAATAATCCTTATTTACTTTTAATGTTTACTGTGTCAAGCTCCGGGTCCAGTTTCTTTACCACCTATGTTGACATCAAGCTAATTCTATGATAGTGTTATTACTGGTGTTTCCAACTCCTTGATTTAATGGACATTTGTAGTTAATTGATGTACCCACAAAACCACTGTAATATTTGATGCTGGTTTCGTACCCTTCATCGCAACAAATTCTTTTAATAAAAAAACAAAAACAAAAAGAAACCCACCCAGAAAATATGTGTAGATGTAGGAGACGTATTTCTAAGTAGCTTTGCATTAATTTATTCATATTTTTCATCATGACAGCCACAGATTAGCCCCCAGATAATCAGGGTTTTTCCTAGTGATAAACAATGTGATGGTGCTGCTTTTTTCCACACAGTCTAAACAACAGTTAAATAACACCTGATATATTGCATGAATTAGAAGTTCCCCCAAAGCCTGATTTCATTCACATTGATAATTTGGTTAAACAATAATTTCCAGAAACTACAACCTTTTAATAAAGATAGTCACTGCTGGCAGAAATCTCATCCCGCTCTCTCTTTATGCCTTTAGTACATTTTCTAAAGGTTCTCTGCACTTTGTTACTTAATTATGCATCATGTTTACCGTGCTCATTTTACAATTACATGGCGATGCAGTTGTAAGCAGCAGCTGCTATGGGAGGCGAGGAAGAACCTCGGTTATCTGATAGCTCCCTCGATTCACTTTTCTGCCCCAGAAATAAGAAGCACCTTTGATTGCTCCTTGTAAAGAGGCGGAGACAAGTCTCTCAAGATATCCCAGCAGCTATTCGTGGTTGTCACTCATGGCAACTGGTTAAAGAGCTGTACAATTTATATTGTTATCTGACTTTGAATGGAGATGCATATTATGTTTATAATGGCTATAGATACGCCAGGCCGTGTTCTGTCCATCAGCTGTGTGTGCTGCCAGATCTAGAGCTGATATGCACTGCACACGTGTGTTTTAACTAACCGAGGCTCCCTTACTGTGGCAAAAATCAGACAAAGGGAGCAACAGCCTCCCTGCTTCTAGGGGCTTCCAGGGGACGACAGAGCAGATTTGCAGGAATGTCATAATAACCCATTACCTGGAAAACTGCTCTGTTATGACGATAGAACACCGGTGATGTGCTTGAGCCCTCTGGCTGATCACTCTATCACCTCTGGGGAGAACTGTGGGTGCAGCAAACCAGCCCTCACCCATTGATGTCCTAGTCTGAGGGGGGCAGAGAGCAGGAATGACCGCAGCAGGCAGCACAGGGTGGATGTGGGACACTTCATGCCATACTGTCCTCACTGGCGGTCACCTGAATGATGTTTTTTAAGTCATGCTGCACAGATCCCTCAGAGGCAAGCTCCACTTCACCACGCAGCATAGGGAAAAGCTGAAATAGCTCAAAATGGCATAACTCCCCACAGACAAGCAGAACTGCTTCACATGCAGGAGAGTCAACATTGTCCAGTGTTGCAGGAGGGAAACGGATCCTCAGGCAGGGCAAGTTTTGGTCCTTGGGACAGCAGACACATGACACTGCTTAGGGGAACTGAGGGTGCAGGGTGGGAGGCTCTTTCAGTTCCTTGCTGGCGTGATGGCACATTGTACATGGAGCAAGGAAAGAATGTGGCACGCATTGTACCCTTGAGGGACATGTTAGATGTGAAATAGACTTGCTCTGTGATCTACTAGTCCCAACTAATTTGCAGCAGGGATGCAGACTGTTTTCCTTGTTACTGGTCTAACCAGGACAGGCATGGTATCTCTTGGTGTTAGGGCCGAAGGATGTTTCTTGACATGTTAAATCCACTGTGAGACCCACCAGTTGTACCTGAGTAGTGAGAGAGGTAAAACATGGTAGCAAGACCAGAGCTTGGGTGAGTGCCTTCCTTTTGATATTTGCTGGAGCAATAGGATCGAGCTTTACTCTGATCCCTTCTTTTGCACTTGCAGTCCTTTCCACCATGTGTGCCTGTACTTCTCAGCAATTCCTACTTACAGAAGGTAAGACAAATGACCAAAACTGAAACTTGCCCAGAGGCAGGTACGTTTTTTCTTACATTAATTAAAGAAATTAGGAGATGATGAAGGCATAGCCACAGGAAATATTTCATTCTTTATGTTACAGGCTGAAAATTTTTGATTTAGAGGAGGGACTTTTAAATCCCTCATTGATGGCTTTCAGCACGTCCCTTTCCAAAAGTAACCTGCAAACACAAATGCACACTGCTCACTAGAGTGACTTGCCAGTAGTAATAAAGCTAGGGGTCTTAATTATACTGGAAATTGTTGCTCCCTTTTCATCTGAACCTTCAAGGTTTGCTCAGTGGAGAAGGCTGAAATCAGAAACTTCACCTATAATTTAACCAAAGCCTCCACTTTAAGACACGTCAGCCTTATCCTTCAATAGCAAAGTGAAAGCATTCCTGTTCTCCCACGTAGGCAAATGTCATTTTTCCTCAAACTTTTCTGATGTCTCCAAAACCTATTTTTCACAATTTATGCTTTTCAAGCCCATTTACATTCCCACTGAATATCAATAGTTGTCCAGAAATACTAAATGGTAATGAGAAAAGCTGAAGGGCACTCATACATGGAAGAAAA
Source organism: Chloroceryle amazona (assembly GCA_027560015.1). Classification (NCBI taxonomy): domain Eukaryota; kingdom Metazoa; phylum Chordata; class Aves; order Coraciiformes; family Cerylidae; genus Chloroceryle; species Chloroceryle amazona. The sequence continues at coordinate 107,058 of JANHFX010022046.1, read as the reverse complement.
AGGAGGCTGAATGTCTTTAATTTGTCCCTTTCCTGTGTTAGTGACTAATTTCAAAATTCTGAACATTTCAAGTAGTTTTACGCACACATTTGAAAGACAAGGCTTTGCTATACTGACGGATCTCATTCACAAAAGATAAAACTATGGGGGTTTTGTCAGTTTTTCCAAAGACAGAAGCCTTTTATTAGATCATAAATTATTGGGAGGACAGAGTTGATAGACTTCTTTAGGCTGATAATGTACTTTGAAAGAAAAGGCAGTTTTACACTTCTGCAAAATCGTATTTAAAATATTTATATACCTATCAACGGAGACACTGAGGTAATTCACCTCTGGGTCACTGGTTCAAAACCAAACCAGCTCTTTTACATCCAAAACGCGTTGCCTTCTGACAGCTGTGGAGTTGCTTAGAGTTTTTTGTTATGATCCTATTCAGCTTGCTCCCTGCATCATGAAGTCCTCCTGGATAAAATTTGGCAGCATCCAGAGAAGAAGACTAGGACTGGATAGAAAAGGAAATGAAGTTGAACTTTTTGTTCTAGCAAATTTTCAGAATGAGGTGGGTGAGATATCACAGAACTGAGCAGTAACTTCCCTACTCGAGCTAATACAATATGTACTATTAGGAAATGCACTATGTATAGCTCAGAAACTAGCCAGTCTGCTGTATACAGAATGCCTGCAGTCTCATAAAATGTTATTCTTTTGCTTTATCTCGTTAGTATAATGTGAAGCTTCATTAAGCCACCAGATGAATCATATAGTAATTGGATATAATGAATTTAATTATGTAATTTCTTTTTTCATAATGAAACAAAGTCATATTTTACAAACAGGCAAAGTATTGGTTGGAGTTACAGATTTAAGCTAATGTTGGGCAAGAAAAGCACCACTGAGGACCAATGGCTCTTGGGTTTTTTTTCACCTTTAGTTTTATCTGACCTCCATGGTGTGGATTTGTCCATGCAGGGACCACAACCACATCTGTGCTAAACAGAGGAAAATCATGTTCGTGGCCTGGTGGAAGATGACCCACCTCCAACACGTCATCCTCAGTCTATATGGTGGAGTAAATAACTGAGAGACAGACTCGTGCCCGCAGGAAGCAGAGTGGGGATGACCAAGCAACATAACTAGAATTACCCTACAGAGCCTCCTCAGGACATACTATCTTCTCTCCATTACTGGTGAGAAATGGGGTGTTCCTTTTGGTTGTGACCCAGCAGCTTGCAGAGGGTGAGAAATCAACACCTCCATGTTAGGATCACCCATCTCTGCAGGACCTGCTGTCAGGGCATGGCAGTCCAGCAGCTCACAGTCAAACATCATCTCTAAGGGACATCCTTCGCCAGGAGCCTGATCCTGCCGCTCTCAGGTGCCACCAATGCCTCTGCGAGACAGAGGGGCTCAGAGTCTCCCAGAGACAGCTCCACGTTTCACAGGGTGAGGTATTAATGTCAACCCTTCCCTTCCTAACTCCCATTAATGACTTTCTGATGACCTGTGCTTATAATATCCTCCGCCCTTCTCACTGCTTGGCCATTGAGGATGTTCCAAGGAAATGAAACCTAATGATAAAACAGTACTTGAAATATCAACATCCTCAGCCTAATTAGAGCCAGGCCAATGGGCCCTAATTGCATAACTGAAATGCACCCAGTTGAGTTCTTTCTATTGTAACTTGACTACACGTCTCAGCCCTGATTAATAGAGCCAGCGCTGCAAACTAAAATGCAGTTAATTTATTGTAAGTTTTATTAGGCATATAAAAGGAGACCAGGAATTACTAGCCTTTCGTTGCTAGAGATACATTTCATCTATGACTCAGACCAGATTCTTCACAGATTAAGCTTGTTAATTTTACTTATTGCCAACATTCTTCACCGCATTGCTGGAGCGAGAGCCATGGGCTCTTGTCTAGAGCGAACGGTATGAAAAGAACCGGGGGCCTTGGACAACAGTAACATTAACTACTTTGTCCTTTTAATTCATCTAATTACATGCAAGAAAAAAGAAACAGACCATTTACAGGCTGTCTTTAGTTGCCTTTCTGCAGTGATGCTGAGCCAGTGCTTTTGTAGGCTTTTTGTTGTCTTATTAGCGAGCTTTTGTTCAGAGAGATGGTTAAAGCCATTTTCAGCAGCTAGCGAGATGAAACAGTTTCAATAAGGACCCAATGTACTTGTTTAAATTACCTTTCAAAATGCTTGAAACCATTAAGGGGGAGGTGCTACAAATAAAAGTTGGATTTTTTTTTGTTATAATGTTTTACCCTAATAATAGCTTTTATTTTATTATAATCCATTAGTTGACAATATTATTCTATAGATTATTAGGCTGCAATTTTGTTATTTCATCACACTTTCAGCACTCACTCACAGAGCTGGAAACCACAAATCTCTGTATAATATGCTTTCAATTTTGTTAAAATCTGTATTTAACCGGTTTGGCTGTGAAACATCTTGGGAGAAAATGTGTTTTTAATTCTGCCCTGATTAGCGTAACAGTTGACAGGGCTGAGTAGTGACATGATGGTATCTTATTTTCTACTATTCCTACTGTTACCTTTTCCCTGACACATTTTATTTATTATTTTCACTTCTCCAGAGCTAACAAGTCCAAGTGTACTCTACAACTTCCACTAAAGGGAATTTATCCCTTGTTGGATGAACATCACAGTTAGAAAATCTAATTAAAGGGAGCTGATGTTCCTGGTTTGCTGGCAGGCTAATAGTAATGTGAGGCTTTTGAAAAATTTAGTGCCTACAGGTAAAATAAAAGTGTATTTAGCATTCAGTGGTCACAAACAGAAGGTGATTCAGAACTGTAGCTGGGGAAGGCTGGGAAATAAGGCAGGCAAGATTTCTTGGTTAATGTGGGGAAAATGGTAATATGTTTTCCAGTTTCATATCTTGTTTTTACTTACCTTAGATTGTGCTGGTATCGTGGTTCTGGCAAGGAGATGAGTTTTCTGCAAAACGTGGCTAAAATTGGGAATGTAACTCTATCAGTAAATATTTATAAACCCTTTGTAATCTGCATGGTTTTTCCTGATTCTTGGAAGTGAACTTAGTTCTGGTTTCTCATGCAAAGTGCAGGGCCAAACAACTGGCAAGACAGGACAGAGCAGCGAGGACAACTTCTTTTGAGTCTGTGGCTGCCCTGGGTGCAAATGGTGTGACTCAACCGGCTGACCTGGATGGACACTTTGGCATTTACGATGCACTTATAGTTGCTTGGCCTGGTTGACTTCCATATCATGCATCACAGAGACCTTATCTGTGGGGCTACTATGCCTGTGTGGTTAGATCAGCTTTGTGGGAACCCCATATTGCTATGAACCTTGAAAATGAGATCTGCTGTTGTAAACTAAGGAGAATGCAGGTGGGTTGAGCAGTGAGCAAACAAGGAGAAAGACTACAGGAGCTGTGCTCAAATCCATTTCTTGATACTAAACCTTGTCCAGGTTACTTTTAACCATTCATAATCTTTCTGCATTTTTTTTCTCAAACAAATCAAGCTAATATAACATTTATAGTGTCTTTTATATATAACAACCTGTCACTTTCACAGAATCGTAGAAAAATGGAATGTTTTGGGTTGGAAGGGACTTTTAAAGAAAGGTTACCTAGTCCAACCCCCCTGCAGGGAGCAGGGACGTCTTCAACTAGAGCAGGGTGCTCAGAGCCCTGGCCACCTCCCCTGGGATGGTGCCAGGGATGGGGCAGCCACCACCTCTCTGGGCAGCCTGGGCCAGGTGTTTCACCACCCTCATTGTAAAATATGTCTTACTTATATCTAGTCTGAATCTACCCTCTTTAAAACCATTACTCCTTGTCCTCTCATAATAAGCCCTGCTAAAAAGTCTGTCCCCATCTTTCTTACAGGGCCCTTTAAGTACTGGAAGGCCCCAATAACGTCTCCTCCCCAGCACTCTCAGCCCAGTCTCCCAGCAGAGCTGCTCCAGCTCCAACCATTTTTGTGGGATCCTCTGGATTTGCTCCAACAGGTCCAGGTATTTCTTGTGCTGAGGACTCCAGAGCTGGATGCAGCGCTCCAGGAGGGGTCTCACCAGAGAGCAGTAGAGGGGTAGAATCGACTCCCCTGAAGTGCTGGCCATGCTTCCTTTCATGCAGCCCAGGGTACAGCTGGCTTTCTGGGCTGTGAGCACACATTGCCAGCTCGTGTCCAGCTTTTCATCCACCGGTAGCCTCAGGTCCTTCTCCACAGGGCTGCTCCCAATCCCTTCACCCCCCAGCCTGAATTGAGACCAGGGACTGCACTGAACCAGGTGCAGGACGTTGCACTTGGCCTTTTGAACCTCATGAGGTTCACACCGGCCCACTTTCCAACCTCATCTAGGTCTCTCTGGATGGCATCCAGTCCCTCTGGTGTGCCAACACCTCCACTCAGCTTGGTGTCGTCTACAAACTTGTTGAGAGTGCACTCAATCCCACTGTCTAAGTCATTGATGAAGGTATTAAACAGCACTGGTGTGGACCCCTGAAGGTGACCCACTTGTCACTGGTCTCCATCTGGACATTAAGGCAAGACAACTTACTCTCTGGATGTGACCATCTAATCAATTCCTTGTCCACTGAACTGACCACCCATCAAATCCATATCTCTCTGATTTAAAGAGAAGGCTGTTTTGGGGGACTGAGTCAAAGGCCTTACAGAAGTCCAGGTAGATGACATCCACAACTCTTCCCTTGTCCTCTGATGTAGTCACTCCACCATAGAAGGCCACTAGGTTGCTCAGGCAGGACTTGCCCTTGGTGAAGTCAGGCTGGCTGTCTCAAATCACCTCCCTGTCCTCCACATGCCTTAGCATAGCTCCTAGGTGGGTCTGTTCCATCATCTTTCCAGGCACAGAGGTGAGGTTGACAGGTTGGTAGTTCCTGGGGTCCTCCTTTCTGCTTTTTTTCAAAAATGGGTGCAATGTTTCCCTTTTTCCAGTCCCCAGCAACTTCACCTGACTGCCAGGACTTTTCAAATATCATGGAGAGTGGCTTGGCAACTACATCAGCCAATTCCTTCAGAACTCTGGGATGCATCTCATCAGCTCCCATCGCCTCATGCACATTCAGGATCTTCAGGTTGTCATGAACATGATCTTCACTTACAGTGGGAGGGACTTTGCCCCCTTGGTTCCTGTTTTGCAGTCCATTGACTCAGGAGGTGTGGGGATAGAGATTGCCAGTGAAGACTGAGGCAAAAATATTTAGTACTTCAGCCTTCTTGTTATCCTTTTCATCCCCTGCCAAGTTCAGCTCCAACCGTGCCCTGGACCTCTTGACTCCATCCTTACACAGCCAGGCAGCATCTCTGTACTCTTCCCAAGGCACTTGTCCCTGCTTTCATTGCCTGTGCAGCTCCTTCCTGCCCTTCAGTTTGACCAGCAGGTCTCAACTCAGCCATGTGGGTCTCTTGCCTTCTTTGCCTGATTTCCTACACCTGGGGCTCGACAGTTCTTGTGCTCTACAGAAAGCGACCTGAAAGATCTGCCAGCTCTGTTCTACTCCCTTGTCCCTGAGGGCCATTCCCCAGGGGGTTCTATGGATAACTCATTGAATCGCCTTGTTCTAGTTGTCTTGACTCCACCTGGATAATAAAATAAGAACCAAAAGCAGATTTCTAGTGCTGAAGTTCTGCTACAGCTAGGGAATCTGTGCTGAGATGCCATTCATGGTCTACAAAGCTTGGAACTTGCCCACTGGGTAGGAATCCTTGAGCCATACCCTACCTGACTGCTGAACAAAGCACCCAGTAAAAGAGCAAGACCGTAACAGGGTGTCAGAAAACAGAAAAAAAGCTCCTGTTCTTCCATTGCAAGACAGAGATAGGACTGTCCTCCTGAGCACTTCGCATCGATGTGCTGTTGTTTTCATGGTTAGGGTGCTGCAGTAGAGCTGAAGCTCTGCCAGTGATTGTGGTTTGTTTATATGCCAGTTCATTAACTTGAGGTAAACTTTTCTCATCTTATATTTGCTTTCTGCTATCAGTATTCTAATAATGGACTTCCCTCCATGTTATTTTTTACCTTTACAAGTTGCACTTTTTTATTCATGGGATGTACTGAGTAGGGAGTGAAAGCACTCAGAGAAACAAACCCTCATCCCAGTGATGCTTTTGTTTAGAGGAGAGGAGATAGGAGAGGGGAAGAGGGAAGGAAATGGATGGAAGGGTGCTATAAAGAAGTGATGTAGAGCTATCTGGCCTGTTACACATTTAGGAAATAGTTTCTTTTTTGTACAGCGTCTACAGAGAATACAAGAGAGCAGAATTAATATATAGTGCATATATGTTGTGTGCAGAGTGAATGCTTTTTCATTCTTTTTAACTGCTTTATTTTGCTTACACACCTTAAGATAAATCTTACTTAGAATTTATTACTTTTCTTCAGTATTTCACACTGAAAATCACTCATTTGTAATTAGCAGCCCTGTTTTGCCTCAGTGTCAAACTTTAAAGCTATAATTGCTCCACTGACTGCTATAAATGTTGGCCTACTGCAAGTTACAGTAGTACAATAACAAATTACATGGGCTCATTCTGAATATATAAAGTGTATCTCAGTTAAACAAAGCACTTATCCAGGACTATCAGCAGCACATCAGGACCTATTGCCTGTGTTCTGGTCGCACAAAATTGACCTTTCAGCCCTACTGCAAGGCTCAACTGTTGCTGTAACCATGGCAAACTGCGTATTTGATGAGTCTGTTGTAATTTGGCTTTATTTGCTTTGAAGAAGCTGAGTGGTCTTGCTGGGGGAAATTCTTGAAGTGCTGCTAACAGATTCAGGGGGAGGCTGACGATAGGCATACCAGTGGAGTCCAGCAGAGTTATTGCAGATCTGCTCAGCTTGTGTCTTCAAGAGACCAGGAGGCTGAAGAAAGGACTGGGAAGCAGATAGCCATGCCTCAGAGGCAACGGAAAAAATTCAGCAGAACTTTCTGCTTCTCAGTTAGTGAGCTGGCCAGAATGAAGGGCCCACTTAAGGGGTTGCTGTAGGCTGGGAATTGAATGGAACGCAGATGATTTTGTTTTCTCTATCTCCTTTAATGATGAGGGTGGTGGAGCACTGGAACAGGTTGCCCAGGGAGGTGGTTGAGGCCCCATCCCTGGAGACCTTCAAGGTGAGGCTGACAGAGCTCCGAGGAACCTGCTCTAGTTGAGGCTGTCCCTGCTCTTAGCTGGGGAGTTGGACTGGATGACCTCTGGAGGTCCCTTCCAACCCAGACATTTTTATGATTCTCTATTTTTCTATTTAAAAGCTCATCATGAGTTTTTATTCCAATAAAAATTAACTTTCCCGAGCTTAAAACCTGAGGTGGGGAGGAAAGTGGGGAGGAGGCGGGTCTGCCACAAAGCTGTAGTTGAAACAGAGCCTTGTGACCTTCTGCATGTGCACAGCTCTGCAGCTTTCTTAGGTCACCACCGGCTCAGCAGATGCTCGCTCTCCTCAGTCGTTCAGCCAGGGTACAAATCCAGGCAGAATGTCAGGCCTGTTTCTGCACCATTCTCTCTGCACTTCTGCAGTGTCTGCATCAGGCAGGGTAAGAAGGAGAGGAGGAAGGTTAACATGTCTCCCAGAGAAAATAGTAGTAGTGGAGATCTGAGGCAGCAGAGGTGGAAATAGTAAGGAATAGTTGACATTGGGCTGGCTGACATTGGCCAGTTGACATGTTTGGGCAGAAGGTGAAGGTGTTTCATCTAATACACAGCTCATCTCAGTGAATGGCCTCCAGGCTGATTTCTGACTTTCTGACAGTATCTGAAACTCATCAGGAAAGGCTGCTGATGGAGAGCATGGCTTTCCACTCCTGTAGACCTTCTTCCCTTGCAGAACAGACTACAACTGAGCCTGTAGTTGCATTTGCTTTTATATGGCTCCAGCTACAATTTAAAATAGCAGTTTTAACAGGTAAAACAAGAAACTGTTTGATTCCTGTGGAGCTTTCCTCAGCAAGCGCAGTGGCTGAGGTCTTGTGCTGAAGAAATCACTCACATAGGTGAGAAGGGGGGAGCGGGATGGTGGGAGAGGCTCACAGCTGCCACCTCTGCTGGAGTCTCACTGGGTCTGGATTAGTTTGCTCTGGAGGCAAGATTCATGGTGTTGCTGTTCCCTCTGGAGAAGCACAGATGGAGTAGGTAGGAAGTGAAAAGGGCTTAAATTGGGTGAAAGTAAAAGTGGGCAGACAGAATGGATGTACTCATAGGCACTGGCCAACCCTGTTCTTGCACACGTGCAAGCATAGTTTGTATGCAAATCTGAGTATACATTTTAACACTATATTTAAAGAAAGAACAAATAATTGTACACCTAACCCCTTCCTGAAACACTTGTATTTTTTACAATGATGTTGTGGCTTAACCCCAGCTGACAACTCAGCATCATGCAGCTGCCTGCTCATTCCTCCCCCCAACCCCCCCACTGGGATGGGGAGGAGAACGGGGGTTGAGATAACAACAGTTTAATAATAGAAATAATATTAATGATAATCACAATAGTAATGAGAAGGAAGATAACAAAAAGAGAAATGAAACTCCATAAAGACAAGTGATGCACAGTGCAGTTGCTTGCCACCCTCTGACTGACGGCCAGCTGGTCCCCAGGCAGTGATCCTCCTCCACCCCAGTCAACTCCCCCCAGTTTATATACTGAGCATTACGTCCTGTGGTGTAGAACATCCCTTTGGTTAGCTCAGAAAAGCTGTTCCAGCCATGTTCCCTCACAGTTTCTTGGGCTCCTGCTCACTGGCAGGGTGTGGGAAACTGGAAAGTCCTTGACTTAGTATAAACATTACTTAGCAACAACTGAAACATCAGGGTGTTATCAACATTATTCTCATCCTAAATCCAAAATACAGCCCTGTGCCAGATACTAGGAAGAAAATTAACTCTGTCCCAACCAAAAGTAGACCAAATGATGACTTGTGTTTTCCTGACACCAACATCTGAATTCAGCTGTCTGGGTTTTGATTTCTTCAGTATCATTTGCTTATGCCAATTTTCGGATTGATCTTCCCACCTAAAGCTGTCGAGCTCCTGCATACATGCACATCTTCTACTCTCCTCCCCCACTCTTTTTTTCCCCCTTTAGTTACCGTTTGTGGACCATTATAAATCCACTTCTGCTGGTTTAATTAAATTTACCTATGGAAAACAAAGACATGCGATCTGGCAGCCAGAGAGCTCAGGGAGACAAGGTGGTCTGTTACAGAATAAAGTGATGCTTGAGAGGTGCTATTCTTTATGCATCATCGTGATCATCAGATAAGGAAGACTCATATGACGCATCACAAGAATGCTTTGAAGGAAGTGAAATTCTAATCCTTTCCCAACATAATCATAATGATGTAAATGTATCCCTTTATATCGTGTAAAATTGATTTTTCTTTCCTGTTAACAGCTGTACAATTTCTGTTCTGCACACATTTTTCTTCAAAATGGCCTAGTTCCCTCTGAGTACATTGTTGCTCTTTCCCTCCTCCTTTCTTTAAATCCATTCATTTTTTATTTATTTTCGTTGCCATCCTGACCCTTGGTAAGGTTAAAATGATTATTCAGCAGTTGCGCTGGTGCATTACCCGTCTTTTGTTCCATGCTCTATTTTGTTTTCATTGTACTCCACAGACGCCTTTGACTCAATTATCGCTGATATTGTTAATCTCTGGGCTACTCACGATGAATTCCCTACCTGTATAAAGATGACATTGGTCTTTTCTATTCTTAAAAGACTAATTCTTTTGACAGAAATCCAGGAAACTTCAATCTGTGAATGAATAAGGTAAAAAGGACAGAGTAATGATGTGATACTTTTTATCACACTGCCGCTGTAACTTGATTCTATTATAACTACTCTTAGGAATCTGATATCGCAGTCCAATAAAAAGTATGGCAGCCTTTATTTTATGTAACAAAAATCGAGCTTGTCGATGTACGCTGCTGGACCTTAGCTGTCAGAATCTGGTCAAAGGAGTGCAAAGGGCTGTGCTCTGTTCTCAGAAATAACTTCTGTGCCTGGAAGCATAAGGAGTCCCGCAGATTTCCCGTGATATGAGGAAATTTTAATGATAAAACTATCTTGATTGGGGGGAGGACAAACTATTGTACTTCTGAGTTCTCACGGGGAGGCAGGTGTGCTGGGACAGAGGTGGCTTACAAACTCACTAGGCGTTTTCAGCAGCTTGAACTGAAGTCAAGCCCACGGTTTCATCTTCAGAGGCTCAGTAAAAGGCCTTGATGTACATTTGTGTACAATGTACATATGTGTTTTGATCAAAAACGGCAAGAGTAGCACCCATCAGGACCTCAAGGGAAGGCAGCACCCACAAGCATTGCCTGCTTTCAGCACTGAGTGCACTCTAACACTGCTAAGGCTAAGGCACATGAAACAGAGGTGGGTTTTTCCATCTACTCAATGCAAATGTGAATGTTAACTTTCTAAGCCCATCTCTCACCTTCCTCCTACTTTTCTGGCCTTCCACTCCGCAACTTCCCCATACTGTTTTTTGGTTCCTGCCTATTCCATGTTTTCCTGCCACAAGTCACCCTAAACCTTGTTTGCCACCTCACGTTCCCCCTAAGCCCCGCTACACTATTCAAACCTAACACTTGCCTTTATAAAGAGATGCCTCACTCCCTTGGCTCCACTCACACTATCTGCTAACCCAGGAGAAGCTGGGTATCTTTTCACCCAAGATTCATTCCCAGTCACAGAGCTTCCAACTGGATCTCCTGAGTGAACTAGTTACAGCCTTAGCCTGATTAGGTGGCTCGGATGGGACTTAGATACATGGCATGAACAGGATTATTCAAAAGGCAGGATTAGACAGATAATAGCTAAATTGGCAGAGAGGCTAATCCCGTGCATGTGCAAGGGGGACAACTTAGCTGTCAAGGGACTTTTCCCTCTCTCATCTGTGTGGCTGCTGGGGCAAGATAGATGGAGAGGCGTGCGAGGTGAGATGGGTGTGTGGAGGCAAGCGGGGTTCAGCGTAGCTCTCTAACATCTCCTGATGTAGCCAAATTAGGACCCAGAGTCCCAGTGTGAACCTTCACAGCACTCCTAAAATGGGAGCGGACCTAACCTGGTAGAGATGGCTACAAATACCCTGCTAAGGGTCACTGGTCAATTTTTAGTACTAAATCAAACACACACTGATAGATTTCCATGTAATGTAGATATGTGTAAGTATTCTTTATTTTGTGGCTGCTGTTTATCTATGATATACTGTTTAAATTTTTTCTCCCTTCCCCTACACAGCCCTGTCTCACTGTTTTTCTTTGTGGTGTCCACTTCCATGGTACCAATGGCAGCCAAACTGTATTCCTTCACTCCTTCTCACTTTCGTCTTAGGGACACTGAGCTGACAGGTCCCAGGAGCCCACCCTTTGACTGCAGTAAGAAGGAAGTCAGTCCTCTCTGTCCCTTGACAACATATGTGAGGGATAAAGGACAAAAAACCCCAATTAATTGCTTTTCTGGGTGTTTTCTGTGTCCTGTGTTCTCTGTCCACCTCAGCATTGTGACTTCCTTGAGGCAGAGGCTTTGGTTGGATCACTGAGATAGGGGAAATAGAATTTAATGTATGAACACATTTCAGTGGGACCCTTAAGCTTGGCTTTTTCCTACTGTGTGTAAGGCAGTATTTAAGTAATATAGATTACCTGAGGTTGAAAGGGGCATCTTGAAAAGATGCATCAAGCAGAGGAAAAATAAAAGACTAGAAGATTAGTGAATTTGCGGATGACACCAAGCTGGAGAGCAGTGTTGATAACCTGGAGGGTAGAAAGAAGCTGCAGAGGGACCTGGTCAGGCTGGGTCAATGGGCTGAGGCCAGTAATATGAGATTCAACAAAGCCAAGTGCAGGGTCCTACAGTCTGGCCCCAGGAACCCCCTGCAGCGCTGCAGACTGGGGG
>JANHFX010022046.1:74545-95029 GCA_027560015.1 Chloroceryle amazona | reverse complement strand
CTGGCCACCTCCCCTGGGATGGTGCCAGGGATGGGGCAGCCACCACCTCTCTGGGCAACCTGGGCCAGGATCTCACCACCCTCAGTGTAAACAATTTCTCCCTTCTCTCCAGTCTAAATCTCTCCTCTTTTCATTTAAAACCATCACTCCCTTGTCCTGTCACTCCTGGCACTGCTAAAAAGTCTCTCCCCATCTTTTTTATAGACCTCCTTTAAGCACTGAAAGGCCACGAGAAGACCTCTCTGGAGCCTTCTCTTCTCAAGGCTGAACAATGCCAACACTTCATAACAGAGGTGTTCCATCCCTCTGATGATTTTTGTGGCCCTTCTCTGGACCTGCTCAAACAGGTTCATACCTTTCTAATGCTGAGATGAAGATTTCACTTTCAAGAATTGAAGTTTCACCCTGAAAGTAAAAATTAGGAGCATTGTAGTGGTAGATGCTGGCATGGGCTTCCTAGGCTGGCCTGAGCCCATACGCAGTGCTCTTATGAAGCAAGCAGACCCTGTCATACCAAGACAGACCCTCCTGAGCCATTGCTCATGCTTGGTAGGACCAAAGAAGGCATTAAGCCTCACTTGAGTCCATCCTGGCCACTCCCTGAGGTCAGATTTAGCAGCTTTAGGGCTGATGTAACTTTTGCCCCTGACTGATCCCACAAGCTGGTCCAAAGGAGACACCACGGAGGCTTTCACTGTAGCTCTTGGCAAGTCTAAAGATGTTCTTACACAGATCAGGCTGCAGGTTGAGGATCTAGGACACTAGATAAATATTTTTCCATAATGTGACATGAAATTCATTGTGAACAATAGAAAAATAGACCTATGCTCTAAGGACCCGCTTAACTGGCTCAAACCATGTACAACTGCATTCCATATGTGAAACAAGTTATATCCTAACATATTACTTACGGTGAGAAGGTGCTTCCCCTTCAGATTGCCAATAATCTAACATACAATTTGTGATTTAGAGAGCCTGATTGAGGGATAGTAAGGAGAGAGTGCAGCCTTGCTTGTACAACCAGCCTTGGCCTTGGTCCAAGAAAACAAAAGAAAAGTGAATGTTTGATTAAAGTTGAATAAATGTAGGAAAAAATTTCGTGTCTTTCATCACACGCAGGACGGATCAGGGCTGTAGCTCATGTGTGGTTTGTACATTTGCTGAGCTGACTGGTGACTTTGTGTATTCTGAAAGTGATTGCAGTTCATCTTCCTCAACACTCAGAAGAGAAACATTTTTTGATAAGGAGTGTCGGAAACCATGTTCCCTTATTATCATCAATTTTCCTCAACCAAAACTTTAACGGGGTCACATATATTCATGTACTATGAATTAAAACCGTCCAAGTTCCATGTTCCTAGTGCAGACAGTGAGTTTTTGCTGCCATGAATTATAAGAGATGGGACAGATTTGTTTCCAGTGAGACTTGGTGCCTTCTTCCAGTGTTCTTATTTGTACACACCAGCTCCTAAGTATGAATATGAAGCCACAGAAAAGCTATACCCAGTTAAATTCCTAATTCCGTACCTTAACAAGCCAATTGGTGACTAATAAATTTATAGGTATGCTGTATGTTTTATTGGACCCTAAGAGAATTTTTCTTTTCCTTATCTTCTTTACTACTTCCAGGCAAACATAAAAATAATTCAGTGAAATTTACCAGTGAAAATGAATCCTTCAATAAAATTATCAACAAATCAGAAAGTGTTCATAGCCTGTTATATCCCAAAGTGCTGGTGTGATTTATAATATCTTCTGGAGAGAATATAATGTTCCCCATGTTCTCTTACAGATAGATTATTTTATAAAAAAATAATAAAATTTAAAAGTATGCTGGAAATCGTGAATATGCCAAAACTGTGTGCAACTTATGGCAACTAGAGGAGACTAATAGTGAGGTTTTTTCTCTGCAAAATGTAGCTCATTTCTTTTTAATGGTAATATGTTTGCTCAAAGCACATCTCTTCAGGCAGATAGAGGAAAAACTATAAAGACCTCACACAAATAGCTCTTTTGATATTCTTCCTGATAAGGCCACCCTTTTAGAGAACAAAAATTAAGTTTGGCCACGCATTGTAACATCCATGTGTTTGACCATTGAACGCAATGTGTGGCCATTAGAAATAAAAGAAAAATCAATAGGGTTTCATTAAAACAGCAGGCAATCAGGGCTACGGCACTAGCTTAATTACAGTTTCAGTAGCATTTGCTTTAATTGGAAAGAATAAAAGAAGTGAAGTGGAGTGAATGAAGAAATTAGCATATCTATCACTGTTGTCACATTGTACTGTGGCCTTAAAGCACTGTTTGCTCTTCAGTATCCCCAAAGCTTTGTGAGGCCCTGAAAAAATATGGAAAGGCAATTAGCAAATAATTAGATTGCACCTTTGCAAGATTCTAATTAAAGATCTTTATAATGCCAGGAATGTATTTTTTATCTTTATTATATACAGCAGGTATCATTTGCATCAGTTGCATTCGTACAGCTTTGTGCGTACGTACATACAACTCTTAGAAGAAGGGGTTTGTACTGTATGTCTGATGTTCTCCAGTGGGAGTTATCCTATAGACTGCTGTCACAGGACAAACCCTCTTCATACAGAAGTAACCTCCAGCAACTAGCTGCCTGCCCAGGAAATAGGCAACTTAGTACAGAATCACAGAATCAATCACAGAATCCCAGCATGGTAGGGTCTAGAAAGGACCTCTGGAGATCATTTGCTCCAACCCCCCTTCTTCAGCAGGGTCACCCAGAGCAGGGGGCCCAGGATGGTATTGTCCAGGTGGGTTTGGAATCTCTCCAGAGAAGGAGACTCCACAACATCTCTGGGCAGCCTGGTCCAGGGCTCTGGCATCTGCACAGGAAAGTTTTTCCTCATGGAAAAAAAAGACAAGAAATGAAGCCAGGGCAAACTGTGTCTCCTGAGGTTGTGGCAGGGGCAGCAGCAGGATGCATCCAGATTTGTGCTGCCCTCAACCAGGGACCAGTATGAGCAGATAGCATGGTGTCCCCTGCTGCCCCTTAGTCCTCTACTGGAGTGGTGGAACTGATGCCCCATAAAAATTTACTGCCAGGCTCCAAGCTGGTGACCTCCCAAGATTTGTGTGGGCTTCACGTCTGGACCTGAGCAACTACTTAGTCCATGTGCAGAAGACAAAACATCCCTTCCAATGTTTTCCCACCACTGCAGTGGTTCACAAAACAGGCATTGCCTCCAGTCCTGGCTGTCTGAGAGTGACACCATCCACAGGACATGTGTTTGGGCTCCTGCTAAAGTAACCTTAAAAAGCTGAAGTTATCAAAGACATTTTTTTCTGGGCATTTTAATTTTACATGAACTGAAGGTGAAGGAATCAGGATCCAGTATCTGTCAGCAACCAGATTTTGGGCGGTTTATTTCACTCCTATCTCACCCTATTAGAATAAGCAATAAAACTCTTCCTTCATACTCACAAAGAGATCAGCCAGTAAAGTGGCATTTTTACTTCCTTTATGCAGGTGTCTATTGAAGCCAACAGCAACACCAAAGCACAGCTAATATCAGTGAGATCATAGGTAGGGCAAAAATTATGTACAAGAGCTAATATGTTATTCTCACTACTCCTGAAAAGTTAATTCAAATGTCAATTATCTTCCTGTTATCAAATTGCTCATAAAGCAATCATGACTTTCATGGATTAATTCACTCCTTGAAATTATTATGTGATTGTTTGGGGAAAAAAAGAAACAGGTTTCTGTTGACAGGTAATTGATTAATAATTCATTACAATTAATTTTTAATATTCTGACAAATATTTTATTTCATCTTGTGTGTCCCATCCCTCACACAATGTTTAATATATATGTACTTTGGGAGGTTTTTTTACCTTTTCTCTCTGTCTGTGACATGAGAACTCAGGTTTCTTTGAGGCGCATCATGTTTCTCTAACACTCAAGTTGCAGCTTCTTAGAGGGTTTTGCAGAGTGTGAGGGTTCCAAGTTGGTGTGCAAAGCCAGGATGTTTGGATATCTGGACACACCGGAGATCAGGGAGCAAAACTAGACCAAAAGTTTGCAAGTGGTAAATACAGGACAGAACCTATGTTTATAAAGAGGAGGGGAACAACAAAAACAATTGCAGGTAGATACTTCAAGTGATTTAAATCGTCCTCTCAGCAGTGGATGGTGTCAAAGTCAAGCTAAAAATCAGTGTAAATTAGGAACCTGGAGGGTTTAAGTTCCAATCAGTTCACAGTTACAAGCTTGCTTGTGAAAATATTATGTTCACTATTTCCATCTTCCTTTCATGGCCCTACCTTTATGCAAAGAACAATTCAAAGGAGCCATAAAATGGGGAAAGACACTAAAAATCCTACCCGCTTTCTGAATTGTAATAAAATTCTCATTTGCAATAAAATTTCTGAATGGACCATTGTTCCTGTGGTTCATACCAGACTACTGAAGATCCCTGAATCTCTCCAACACTTGCTCCTAACAATAAGGACTGAAACTTCTCTCCCAGTGTCACTGGTGGGGTAGCAGCTGTGGGTTATCTCCCCACAGCCCAGGATCTCTGAAGCTCCAGAAGATGGTGACATGACTACAAAGACATAGAATCAGCTCCCCACAAAGGGGCTGGAAAGAAGTCAGTGTAGGAAGACAAATGTTTTGATAAATTGCTACAAACAAAAGTGAATGGAATTAATTGCAGGTTTGATACTGTTTTAAGCACTGTCGAATAAAGGATCCTTTTACCCAGCTGCTATTGAATTAACTTCCTAAAGTTACTACAAATGCCTTTTGGCCAGAGGATTCTTGAAGGGCAGAAATATATTTATGGAGTGGAAACCCAATTTGAGGAGGAACTTCCACAGACACAAACAAATGCCTCAAACCAGCTTGGCAGTACGTGATAACTCTATTTGTAATTAAAGGTTAAAGTATACTTAAACCAGCTTGGCAGTTAAAAACAATTTTAATTGAAAATATACATTTGTAATTGCAAATGGAAAGATTTCCTGTAATAGCAGTAACAGACCCATTTTCTAATAAGATGAACAATACAGTTGATGACTGAAGCATCTGTATATAGTTACATACAGCATTTCTGTACTGCAGGCTGCCAATTTATTTCAGCAGTGAAAAGCTTGATTTATTGTTTGTAGCATTACCATCTGTTGTAGTTATTACAGAAATTATATATAAACCAGTTAGTAAACACTTTGCCCCATTGTCTGTTGTTTTGATAATCACCCATAATAACATCTAGCATCAATATGGTCTTTAAACCCGATTTGGGAGTTAATGGAATAAGAGGAGGCAGTCAGTATATGCACCAGGGTAATGTCATTAGGAATGTTTGTGAAGAACAAATTAAATCAGTTGTAAATTGTGCTCTCAAGTCAGCCAGAAAACCAGTCTTGTTCAGGAGAAGGGATTTATATTTTAACCTCGTGCAGAAAATGTACTTAAGCAGATTAAAATAAAATAGGGACTTCGTCGATGGATGTAAATGGTAATTGCTGGAGCTCTAATGGCTTCCTGTTGGCTATGTCATGCAGTGGGCACAGCTATTTTAAAGTTAACCAGTGCTTGAGGTCATACTTTTACAGATTCAGTCATTAAACAGGACTAGACATGTCACTAAATGGCTGATTATTCAAATGATGAGCCTGCTCAAAAAGTTACCCATGTTATATTCTGGACAGAGGATTACAAAAAAAATTTTAAAAAAAGGTAGAGTTGAAATAAAATAAAGATTAAATTAATTCAAGTATAAGTCAATAGAAGCATCTAGATGGGGTCCCATTTGTTTCGGATGGCAGACTCTGCTTTCTACCAGTTTGTAGTGGTTGGTTAAATTATTCACACTGGGCTTTCTGTTGTTTACAAATAGCTTTATGTCCCAGCAGTGTAGTCTCTCAATAAATTATCATATGCTGAAGTATTATCTTTATGAGAAGTTGTACAGGCTGTAAGTATATGAGAAATAGATTTACTATATACCAGTGTAATTCATTTTGTGCCCGTGACCATTTCACTTGCCCAGCTACATGTCAGCACTGTAATCTTGGTTTAGCACCATTTTCCTGATGTACTGAAAAGTCGAATGCAGAGTTTTCTGAAGACTATGGCTGTATGAACTTCCAAAACAAAATATCACTTCTCATAGATAATCTCTTTCTTTCATCTGCACCAAGAATGATCAATATGCTCTTGCTTATAGGTGAAGTATTAAATGTATAGCCTGAGTTCCAGTCATACTTATATTAGTAAAAATGGCAAATGTCAAGCTAAAAATAATGGTTTTCATAGGTTGGTAGGTAAGAAATAATCACTTATACATCAAACACAAGTACCATCTCTGCATGGTTTTCCTTAGTAGATCTATTTCTCTAACAGGACATATGAGCTTTAGACCTTGCCAAGGAGAACTGAAGAGGAGAGAGTTTGTTTCCCAGGCTTGAGGGTATCCTGCAAATCACAGAATCACAGAATCACAGAATGGGCTGAGTTGGAAGGGACCCTTCAAGGTCATCTAGTCCAACCCCCCTGCAGGGATGCTGCCCCCTCACCACCGTGCCGTAAACTCAGTGACAATTCCTCCACCAAGGGAACTGAGAAGAAAAGACCTCTCATGGAACAGGGATCTCCAAGCTTTATGAGCAAACCCAAGATATTCTCTCTGCCCAGAAATGCCCAGATCCACAGTGCAGACCCCAGCACAGAGCTGTCACATGGTGCTGGCTACGTAGGACCCCAGATGTTCAACACTGGGCTGAACTCCTAAGGAATGGGCAGAACAATTCAGAGAACATAAATATGGGGTTTGCTGCACAGAGCTTCCAAAACTTGAAGAGACACAAAAATAAAGGGGAAAAACTTAGTGTTTGAAGGTCTGGGGAGAAACTAGGGAATCTAGCAATGGAAGAAAATTAAGGGAAGAAGGAAATCTGTTGTGCAGATGGGAATTAGAAAAAAAAAAAAAAGAGGGGGAAAAAAAAAAGGAATGTGTTTTAAATATATTTTATGTGAGACACCTTGAGGGAGAGAGTATTTTTTTATAAACTAATACAATTATTTTAATTTTAAAATCCTTAAAATATTAATGGAAGGTGTCTGAAGGCAGAGTTAATTGCAGCTGTGCCACTCACACAGCTGTAGTTACGGCTCTGCCAGGATCTCCATTATGAATGCTGGTTTTTTAGAAGCAATAACTCAGCCCAAATTTCCTAATGCGTGAAACTTTATGTTGAAGTTCTCAGCACAGGCATCAGGGTTTGGGTTTTTTTTTGCCCATATTTCTTAATTGTTTTGGTTGTTTTTGAGGTATGGAAAGACACCAGTTTTGAATGTTTGGTTAGATGACTAAATGGATCGAGGTTGCTACAGTTTCACAGCATCCAGCTTCCCTTTGCAATCCCGCAGGGAGCTGATATTGGAGGCTTTGTGAATATCAAAGTCAGGAGAAGATAACGAACGTTTTCACCAGAAACCAGGGCTGTGCTCAGATACAAGTGGGATTGATCCCAGAGGTCCAGTCCACTCAGCAGCAGTAAGGAGTGGGGTTACACCACCAGGACATAAAAGCCCAGCTTCCAGCGGGGATAGGTTGCTGCAGAGGGTTTATCTGGGTACAGGAGCCAGAATCTGGGATCATCTCAAGCCACCTTGTCAAGCACTGGGACTCTGCTGAGAAATAAAGAGCACTGAAGGACTGCGTAAGGGACTCTGTAGACTCTTTGGCAGAAATCTTATTTATCACAGGAGCAAACTATACCTTTTATCACTTGTGTTAACATTTTTATTGATTTCTTCATAGGAATTTAAAATGAAAGACTTAAACAAATAGCATCTCACACACAGGGAGAAGAAATTGTTGGTATGTAGCAGTAAATTTCACAGACAAATCATCTTCCACATTTATTTATTTTTAATTTCACATAAGTTTCATTCACTTCTGCAGATGAAGGACCTTTGTTATTTTCCCATAAAAACACGTAGAACACAAATTTATGTGTTCTACATGCACAAAGTTCCTGAAAGCAAAATCTGCTGATAAATATCAGAATTCTTTTCTTTGCCTAAACTCAGCCATTAAACCACTTTTATTCTGGAAAGATCTCACTTGCATACACCATATTAGTGTGAAAATTACCCTAAATATGAATGCAACACCATTGCTTGCAGGCTAATGGCTAATATTGTATGCAGTGGGAGAAAAAAAAATCATTGCCTGCATGTTTACTGTGTCATTTGTGTTAGTTCTGCTGGCTGATTTTCATAGCATATTACAGCTGCTGGGGGAGAGGGGGAACCAGAGAAAAATGCACATAGTTTCATTGCAAGCATCATTCTATATCCACACAATGCCGTTACCTTGTGCTTTGTAAAGATATCTGCCAGCAGGTAGAAATGCATTCCTTTCTCACTACTGTATAGGATTATTTGGTAACCATTTAATGAAAGATTGCAATATGCTAGTAGTAGAACATTTTTTCACCTGCTGGGTAGTTGCTCAACTCAACCTACTTAAAGAGATGGGCTACCATGAGAACACAAAGACACAGTCCTGAATAGGCTATCAGTCTTTTTTTTTTTTTTTCTTTTAAACAATATCTATCCTAGTATTATGCAGTCAGAGTAGTTATTACAAAGTAAAGCACAGACACTCCACAAGTTTGAAATGTGAATGTTATAATAAGAAAAAATTACATTTGTTTCGTTTTCTGTCCTTGTTACTTTCTTCCTTGTGATAATAGATTCAGATTTTGTGCCATTATCTGGTCTTATTAAAGGAAAGTGGTATCAAATTTAATACTTCCTATATAAAGTAAGAGAGCACCTGCTCATAAAATGCATTTTCCATGCACCTCATAAAATACAGGGAAATTAACAAAATGGCTCTACTATATTAGAACAAGGGCACAACTGTTACTATCTATATAAGATTGATTTTGATGAAGATTATAGGAATGGTATTTGTCTGACAATGCCAAGCACTCAAAATTTATCCTTTTCGTGGTTTTTATTCAAAATTGTTCATTCTTAACGTGACATTGCAAGAACTATTTTTCTAAATTATAGCTTTTTTAATATAGGTTTCAGAAAGTACATCTATGTCAGAATTTTTTTTCATATATAATGTCCTGGATTGCATTATCACATAGACATGATGTACAAGCCTGGACCCTTAATGTGTGAGAAGATATAGCCTTTATTGGATAAAACACATACTAACCTGGAAAATGGGACATGTATCAAAATCCACATTATGCATGACAGTGTCTCAGTTGGGAACAAGACCATCAGCTAGAGCAAAATGGATCCATCCCTCAAACAGGAACATTTTAGCCAAACCAGGACTTCACTTTTTTCTCTTGCAAGGTGGCTGCAACCCTGTGCTATATATATATAGTTAAAAGAAACCAGGTTTACTAACCAGTCTTTCCAGACTAAAATGCTGTAGAACGTTTGTTCCTCATCATGGTGAAACATCAGGGCAAGACATCACCTTCAGCCCTAACTTACCAAGTGACATCAGGTCCATTGAGCTTTGGTTTTCTCCTGGGTATGAGCAGACTCTTTATATATTGCATGCCCAAGAGTGTTCATGGCAGGCAAGACTGGAAGCCAATTACTTGGCTCTGGAAGACACTTCTTGCTTAGAGGAATCACTGTTGGTCCTGTTAAATCAGTTCTCTTATACTGATGGAGAGATGAAAGGGACAAAAACTGGAGATCAGTCCCCTAACTGATAATTGCAGCGGCAGCAGCATGAGAAGCAGGGAAAGAGAGCCACAGGACAGGAAAGGAGGAGAGGTGATGAAGCATACACAAAATCTGATTTTTAATAGGTCATCTAAGATGAGGCTTCTGACATCTGAATCATAAAGCAAAAAGGGTTTACAAGATGGCAAGAAGCTTTCAGACATCTGTTCCCTCCAAAAACCTATTGCAAAAGTATACGGCATCACCACATTGCCCTGTCCTTCCCCTGTATCTCATCCAAGTAATGGTTTTCCCAACTCGAATGAGAAACGCCATTTATTTACACCCATAACACACTGACATTAGGCAACGTCAGGCTCTGGGATTCGGGGCAACAAAGTGCAATGCATATTGTATTTTATTGGTGATTGAAATAGAGAAAAATGGTTTCTTTTGAATTAGCCGGTCCTGGCAGGTTGCAGGCAGCCAAGCTTGAAGGAAAAGATAAAGTGAATATTCCTTGGACCACATCACTCTTTTAAATATAGCACACCATTAAGTCCAGCTTGGTTTTACATTCTTGCAACATGACTCTTGTTTCAGTTATTTACTTCTGTTTCCACATAAACGTGGGAATTCATAATCCACGGATGCCGCCTATCCATTGTACTGCACTGAAACAGCATGCGCTGAACTCTTGAACTGTAAAATGTATTGATTATTGTTTCCTTTTGTAATTTTTATTTACTTACGGGAAGATTGCTCTTTATTACTCTTCTCAGCATTTCCTTTATATATATATATATATAAATTCTATCGTAAGGCCCAGATTCAGGTCCACAATTAAGCACATCCCTGCAAAGGGAACAAAAATCCTGTCTGAGATACAGTTACTCTAGAAACCTCCAACTGCAAATGCTTTCAAGAGTGAGCAAATATTTCCAAGATACTTGTTACTCACCTACGCAAGTGATTGTAGGTCTCAGTCCAACAGGAAACACCAACAGCAGAAGAGAACTGGAAATTCTCAGGGTAAGTTATTTGCTCATTTTACCACGGCAGCGCTGCCACTTACTCTATAAGGGAGCTGTAGAACTGTCTTAAATAAATTGAAGATTTCCAGGGTATTGCTGCAAAGGAACGGGAGAACTCTGTAAGCCATTGACTGCTTTAATCTCATTTATTAACGCCCCATTGCACTGTTAGAGTGAGAGCCACAGACAAACTGGCAAGGCTTGAAGTGCTGTTATCGTGCAGAAACTTGGTTTTGACTTGGTTAGCTGTGATAAGCAGGATATGCTGGCACATGAAAGCATACCAGTGTGGTACCGTTTCTGATAAAATGATGCTTCCAGCTTTGAGTGGAGTAAAACCTATCCATGTTCTCTTTGCTAAAATGCCAATTAGTAACACCAGACGTGGTAATTATGCAGAGGATTTAGCTAAGGCTGACCTTGCCTAGTGTTCCCTGGGCCAACAAAT
This sequence comes from Chloroceryle amazona, assembly GCA_027560015.1. Lineage (NCBI taxonomy): Eukaryota > Metazoa > Chordata > Aves > Coraciiformes > Cerylidae > Chloroceryle > Chloroceryle amazona. The sequence continues at coordinate 83,856 of JANHFX010022046.1, read as the reverse complement.
ACATCACCAGAAGAGTCTGACACTTTGTATTGCTTCAGTATCAGGAATGAACTTCTAGTCATGAAACATGGGTAACACATAACAATTTCATTAATAAAGCTTTAACAATGACCTCACATCAAAGGATTGTTTCATTTTTACCATCATGTAAGTTTAAAAAAAAAAAAAATAAAAGGACACATCTTTGGCCGTGTTGCAAACCTGCAGTTCACACTGATGGTAACACAGAGTTTAACAGTATCTACAACAGCACCAAACGGTATCTACAACACCAGCAAAGCCTATCCTGTGACCTGGTGATGTAACTGATCCTGAAGAACATAAAACAAAACCAAGCAAAACCCTCAGATAGAGTGTGCAGTTCACCTGGACTCGTTCCACGAGTAAATATTTGGGGATGTTTGTTTTGGCTCAAAAACAGCCATGAAAAAAAAAATGACCAAATTCACTGTTGGTATTAAATAAGCGTGATTCCCTTGGGATGACTGTAACACATCATTTTTTTCCCCAAGAATTTAGGTACTGGCCTTATATCACTAAATACCCCTTTACAGAGAGCTGTGTAAATGATAGACACCATACTGCTGGGTCGAAAATGTTATCTCTTACAGACTTATGATCCCTCAGGCAATAATAAATATAGAAGTAAAGAATCAGAGAATCAAAGAATTTAAGTATATCCAAACCAAGAACACACAATAGTGAGTCCACAGAAAAACAGGAAAAGAGAAAACAAGAGACAAAAGATAGGACCTCTCCTCCAAAAGGAAATGTTGGTCTCCATTCATGCTCGCTTATGAGAACATATTGCATCAGGTATCACAGTTCCATAAACATCAATGAAGATTCCAGATTAATTTAGTTCTTTCACTAACCAAGGACACATTAATAGCATGGAAGCTGACTTGGATGGCAGAAGGAATTGAATAAAGTGGACACTGAGCCAAATTGACTTGTAACCAGGACACAACTTCAAAAAATAAAAAAGTCATACAGTCCTAAAAAAGCAAACATATGCTGGATGTTATAGGATCAATCACAGTTCCTAGCTTTAATTAATGATCCTCTTCCATCTCTGACCAATAAGTTTATAAATCTGGCAGGCTTCACGGCCATGGCCAGGAACCGACATGTGTGAGGAAACCCTTGTTGCTGGCCAGGTTTGTGTCTGGGATAAACAACGGTGCTTGTCCACCTGCCAAAAGCCGTTTACTCACACTCACTCACATATACACCAGCCACAAACGTAGTCTCAACACTCAGGGAAAACCAGATTTAGAAATTGTCTGTCTGGAGAAATAATCCCAAACAGCTCTCGCAGAACAACTAATTCTTTAGGGCTTTCTCCTCCCACACTATGGACACCATCACTCTGAAAGCTCCTTTGAGCTCCTTTGGGGAGTGCATGATGTTAAACTGCACAAAGACACTTTGAGTGAAGTATTAAAGTATCTAAACTGGGAGTTACTGAGGAATCATTATCATCCCTGAAACCCCACCCTTGTTCCACGCTCACTCCCTTGTATACACCAGCTTTTCTTATTAAAAATATATAGCTCTAAGCTACAGGAAAAAAAGACACATTATTCCAGAACAAGGAGCTCAATTTATTTTATATGGACTTTTGACAGATATTAAGAGCAATGCTTTCAAAGCCATTAGTTTATTTTCCTTTCATTTTTCAAAGAAAATAAGTAGTCCAAGAAAAAGCAGAGATGGCCTCCTCTGCTTACCTCAGGTTGATCCAGAATCCATATAGCAATGTCAGTTTGCAGCTTCCTCCAGTAGCTGAGCCCAGCCAACAGTTCAGGTACCAGACTTTGATGAAAGCTTTGTTCCTGAAGTCAGGATTTTAGTTATTCTATGCACATTCAACATACAGTCCTCCTTTTACACCTACTGTGGTCCAAAGAGACCAATATCAGATGGCTGCAGAGTAGCACGTGATCTACAGACATGAGCTGAACTGGTAGCCCTGTTACTGAATGCCTTCTCTTTCATGACTATTTCAGGTCCACTTTCATTGGTTTTCCTACTGTCTCCATGAGAACTTGTTACAGGATTTCCCAGGTTATGAGGATTCAGCAGATCACATGCTCCAACAGCTTCCTTTATTTCAGTAGCTGCTAGCAACAAAAAATCAAGACCTAATTTTATATCCATCTTTATTTTCCTTGTTGCATTTGATGCTGTAAGAGGATTTGTCATCCTTCACGTTCCCAGCAGAGTTGGGAACCCTTTCCAAAGGACGGTGAGGATCTTCTGCAAGCAATTATGCTGCAAAGTGCCTGCTTTCCCACAAATTTCCTCTCATACAACTCGAATGACTCCTCTCTAACAACATGGAGGTGCAGTAGCACTTGGCTGTGCTCTGCATTTTATTCCAACACTTAGGATTTCACAGGACCCAAAACCAATCTGACACTCTCGTTGCAGCAAGAGTGAGGATAAAGACCAGGAAAAACTCTAATGTTTCCACTGCCAGATTTATGGAAAGAAAATAGCACATGACCTTTATGATTCTGCCATTATGAGCCACTTTTCAGGACAGCTTCAAGAGAATATTTGAACAGTTCTTTGCTTTTTCTACCTGAAAATGAAACACGACCAAATTTCTGGTCTTCAAAGTAGACAAGTAAAGTAAATTCACGTTATCCAAAGGCCATTGAGCCGGACATAAGCGCAGTGCCTTCAGCTAAATGAGTTCCCCAAGTAAAATTAATACACCTAGTACCAATGAATCACACCACCAGATCTGCCATCTGGCATTCAGCATTTAGATGTAAGATTTTAGCTGCATTCTTACTAAGCAGAGATTTTTCCCTACTGAAAACTGCCTCAAAATAAACTGCCTTGAAATTCTTGTGAACCAAAAACAGAACAAATAAAGAAAAGGACTGAAGCAAAGTTGAAATACCTTTTTGCTATAAATACTAGCACCCATCACAGCAACTGGATATTCTAACGATAGGGTTACTTTGGAAGGGTGGGTTGAACTGACTATAGACGAGTTCCTGATGATATGAAAGGTGCTAACTTTTGCTGCAACTCCTCCATGCAAACCCTGGAGAGGGTCACTTGCTCCACCTGCCAAACTTACAAGGTCACATTTGTACCTGATACTAGGATCAATGGGAAACACTCTTACATGTGCTAATTCCCTACAGGCTACGGGACTATGCATACCAATTAAATCCTCCTCTTTGACAGTAACTCGTGGATGAACTGGGGATACGCTAAGAATGGCATCCAAGCCTGATTCTGATTACAGCACATCCATCAATAAATTCTTACAATGACCATTTACTGCATTTTCATTTGTATAACTTCAAGCAAACCACATGTTCTTCACACACTATTCCTCAATAATAGTCCCCAAACACCCTCCAAAAGACTCCGTTTGCTCAGGAGAAAGACATTGAAGTGACATGACTAAGGAAGGCTAAGACCAAGAGCAGGACTACCTGAAAGGAACAGGTAACATTTTCTTTCCTTCTCTCACCCACACAGATATAAAACATCCTGCTGCTGAAATTCTTCTTGTTTTTACAGCTCTAAGGCTAATACATATGAAAATATATTACTTATAAAGTTCATGGTGTAGGTCATTTCCAGGCTGAATGCAGTGTTCTTACACTGCTGCTGACTATAATGTCCCATGAATATGTCTGTACGTTCAACAAAGACATGAGAGCAGATCAGAGGGGCTATTACATTTAAACATACAGAAATATATTAATTGTCACCAACATCTCTTCAGTGAGATAGAAGAGAGGTCTTTATTTTCAATAATATATCCACTCGAGGAAGAGACCAATCTATGAGAAACAGCTGCAGTGCAAAGTGAAGAAAAGAGTATGCTTTGTGGAAATTACTGTTTCTAAGCTAGTTTTAGCTGAAGCTTTCTGCACTTCTCATCTCCAAGACCCAACTACAGACCTATACTTTGCCTCAAGAACTGCAGAAATATATAACAAACCTGTCCACAGATCACTCTTTAAAATCTCCTCTTTCCAGCTCCTTCACTGACCAAGCAAAACTTAACCTCTTGCTGGTCTTTTCCCATAGCCAAGCTCACCGAGGGCTGTGGAGACTTCCAACCTGGAGGATGAAGTGAAGTTCAGGTCTAAAGATTGGCAGAATAAAAGCACAAAGTTTCCAGTTCTGCAATGATTCATATTATTGAAAACTGTACAAGTGAAATCTTCCTGAGCCTGTGTTTTAATAGTGATAATGGTTAGACTCTTGGCCTAAGCAGTAGGAAGTCAAAAGGGAGTCAGGTTATCTACATAAAATCTCTACAATGCCTCAGAGTGACCCAGGCTGGTCGTTGCTCACTCTAGACCATTTCTGAGGTTATTTTATTGAGTTGGCCATCTGAGTAGGCACCAGCCTGGCAAATTTGTGGATCCTCTGAACTCTGCTTCCAACAAGTTTGCACAGCAAATTTCAAAGCAAGTTTGATTCTTCAGCATTCCTTTATTTTGGTACTTTTGGAGATCCCCTCGGGGAATGTTTGCCTTGTCTGCTTCATAAGAAACTTATAAGAAACTTCATAAGAAACCCAGAAAACATCTGGGTGATGGCCATCTTTGTCTGCCTCCCTTCTTCCTTCTCCTCCATGGCATTTTTCAAAGCTCTGTGCAGATATTGACTGATTGACTAATGGGAAAGCTGACAAAGACATTCAGGTAAGCACTTAAACTATGCAGTAAACTTCAGCTATGTCCTTAAAACCTTTCTTAGTAACAGGCTTTTCAGAAGTCAATAAAGAGGAAAATTAGCCGTAAGGTTTCAAGTTGCCCAATATGAAATTAATGGCATCTCTTAATTTATTTGTGTATTTCCTGGGTGTATTTAAAGGACGTAATTCTGTTTGCTTTTTTTCACAGTTCAAAATATGTGCTGCAAAACTTAGGTACAGCCTAAAGGCTTTAGATTGTGCCCAAGAAGCTGAGAGTGTGACTCATGGGGAGTATTCCCTATGGCAAGCGAGCCAGAGCAGACTATGTCAGGAGATCTTTCACCACTGCTCTGCTCAGCTCCTCTGGCTTGGGGAACCAAGGATCTGATTCTCAACAGCCATCACCAGCAAATGAGGACTGGATTCAACTCTAACGACAGGTGAGATGTAGAGAAAAAAAGGAGCCTGAGCAGGACCGCTTTCCTGTCACACCACAAATGCTCATGGAGTTGTGCTGAGGCTTTCTGCAAAATTAACAGTGTTCAGATTTCTGGGACAGTTTCACCAGAGCTTTAAACCAGGAAGAGCTTCTGCAGATATGCAAAAAAAAAAAAAAAAGAAAAGAAAAAGTTCTATAGCTACTGTCTGCTGTAAGAATAATATTAATAGTTTTTATCAACTGAAAGTTACGGGTGAGCTATGCCAATTTTTCATTACTTTGTTTCAAGATGCCTTAAGGAACTTGCAAGAAAATACGCTATAAATTGTGCCACACTGTCCAGCTTCTGGAGATTGACTGGCTACTGCTATTGGAAAGCCTGTCAAAGCATGTTCGATGACAATATAAACTGCTCCTTTTTAGTTCTTCCAGCTTGAAGGCTGGGTCAAGGGCACCATTTTCAACTCTTTTTTGTAAAAGACTAGCAGCTGCCTGGCTTGTCTGTGAGTAGGTGAGTGATATCCAAAAGAGACTTGAGTCTTAGGACAGGACTCAGCTCATCGTGCTTACTTCAACCAACCATAGGAAAATGAAACCTTCATATCTAAGAGTTTGAACTCACAGGGCTCTTGCCTGGCTCCCTGCTCTGAGACAAGATCCCCGAGGTCCCATGGGCACCTCCAAGTCTCAGGCAGAAAATCCAGTCCTGGATAGCCTTGCTCTGGCTATTGTAGATACCTGTCTAGTCCCTTGGGCCATTCCTGCACAAAGGGCTCACTAATCAGTGCTCCAAGATGTTTTCCTTTTCTCAGCCCACATGAAAAGGCTCTGGAGATCTGTAACTAACTGGGCAGGACAGATAAAACTCCAGCAGCATTGCTTCTCCCCTGCCTTTCCACAAGTTTCTCCCATGCCTTTCTATTAATTTTGGTTTCCTTTTCTCTTATCCGTAATAGATGAGGGGGAAGCATCCAATCCAGTGGGGCAGGGTGATTTCAATACTTGCATATAATTCATATAAACAGCCCTCAGCTGCTGTGTATCCGCTGCCCGACCCTCCTGGCAGCCACACCATCCATACCCTGGCTGGTTCATTCCCTGTGACAGATCAGGACAGAAAAGCTGGATGTAGTGGGTGCAGCGGGGGCAGGGGGGGTGTTGCAGATGGATATTTTTGTTATTTTAATTTTCTCAGTGACAGCTTTCAGAGACCATACACTAGCAAAAGTCTCTTTCTGCAATAGTTGGAAGAGTCAAAAGTAAAAACCTTTTCAATTTTTACAACCTTGCCTCTGTGGCAAGCTAAGTCATTTCAGAGACTTCCTGGGCAATTTGTCTGGGATCAGGCTATTTCCCCAAGCATCCAGAAAAATCAACTTTTTTTTTTTTTCGCTCAGCAGGTTCACAAACAACATGAGAAAAGCCACCTGAAAAACAAGCACATTGCTAATGCTAAACAAAGAAGCTGCAAAAAAAAAGATAACACAAAATGGAAAAACCGTAAAAATGTGTGAAATCCTCTTGGCAACTGTTGTTCCCTCATCTTAACATTTTTGCCTGTCTTCAGAGCTCTGATACTGTCATTTTCTATTCATGTCACCAAAGTTTTATTTCTATTTCTTTGAATCACTGACCCATATATTAAAGCATGTCTATATATTGCAACTTGTCTATCAGCATCAATAAGGTTGTCAAGAGGAAAAAAAATCCTAACTTGGGCAAATAAAGGAGGAAGATTATGTCACTTCTGATCATTTCTCTTTAGTTTTAATATCAATACAAGAGTCTTTATACAACTTTCGTTTTGGAACAAGTGAATTTGACAATTCAAACCTTGAATTTGACATTAAAGAACCAAATCTGAAACACTTACTTGGGCAAAATTCAGGTAAGCTTTGGCCAATCCCAGAAGGGTTCCCAGGCACACCGCACCATCCATGACATCACAGCTGGATTCTACGTCATCGGCTTTACAATTTCTAAGCAGACCATGGCTGTCTGAAAGCAAAAAGGAAGCATTAGGCAAAGCTTACCGTGGCTTTACCAGCAAACCCTTTCCTCAGTTTCACTCACAAAGAACTTTAAGAACAAACTTAACTTTTCTAAACAAAAATAATTTCATCATTTTGTGTGGCATTAACACCCTGCTATTTCTATATGTTATCTATATTTTTCTTGTTGACATTCAACCAATTCAGAGCTAAAAATCCATCCTGCACTTTTTCTGGGGTCGTAAATCATAAAAAGGTTATATTTTATGAAAGCTGAAGCTGAGAAGTAAACAGCATATTTGTATCAAAAGAGTTTCATCTATTAAGCAGCAATGACAGGGCCCTCTGGGCCAAAATCTAGTTTTCTTACTTAAAAAGCTTAGTTCTTTTGTAGACTCCTGCAGGGACCTATAACAGTTGGAATTGGGTTTTTTATGCCTTTGAGGCCTCCAAATGAATGTTACAGTTTTCCATTATTTTCTTTTTTCTTTTGAGAGAACGAGGCTACCTGCTTATTGCCTAAAACCTACACCCTGCGATTGTTCTGTTGTAAAAAATCTGTCTTCCAGCCGGTAGCCTCACATAAGATCAGGCATCCTTAGTGCTGCCTTTCCATTTTACCTGGTGCAGGGGAAAATACACAAGAGGAGAAATGCAGCGTGCGGTCAGGGGCAGCATCTATTCAAAATTGTGTATTAAGTTGCACGCACTTGCAAGATTTCTGAAATTACCTTTGAAGAGCGAGAGCCCGCAAAAGTGTCCGTGTGTTCCCTTTCCATCCTGCAACCGTGCGTGGTTTTATTGGGGTATCCACGTGTCAGTGACTGCGGAGGGAGCGCGAGTGTCTGGGAGCTGATGGGTTCATTTCTTTTCCCTTCTCTGCTACCTTCTCCGGGGCCTTAACTCAGAGGCAGCTGCTCGGTCGTTTCTCTGCAGCCTCTGGGAGTCGGGCACCTCAGTACTCTGAAGGGTGTTGGGTTTTCTGTCTCCATCTCCCACTTCTAAATTACCTCCCCATTGCACCTGGAGCTGTGAGGACAAACACGCTGGGTTTGTGCGGTACCGTGACACTGTGGTGTTGGGAGTCACTAAAATACCTCAGATCTTGCAAGTGATTTCTGAGGGATTGCTCAGAGCACAAAGCATTAAATTTGTGTGAATCAATCTTTGCAGGACCAGGACCTGAATGCATTCACTTTAGCCATTCTCACCTAGAGAACAACCTCATTCACACTGGGGCAGATTCCTCTCAGGTACAACCCAACCACTCTCGAGTCACACCAAGGCTGAATTTGGCTCGGTACTCACCATAATCATCACCTGATTCATCCCAGCACCAGCCCAGCTGAAATTCTGCGGAGCACTTCACAATGTACTATACATGTGAAATGAAGACATTGGTCTGCATCTTTCTCCTTATTAAAACGTTGCTATTAGTCCACCTTGGGCTATTAGAAGATGATAGACCTGACCCTTTTCGAACGGTGTAATTTCCAGCCACGGATATCTGTATATTACACTCTGATTACATCACAAGCACGAGTTCAGAGTCAGCAAATTTACCACCTCTAAACTAGTAGAATAATCACTAACAATTAACGAAATGATATATCCGAGTCACAGTAATCTTTTTAGCCACTTTGAACATATATTTGTTCTTTTGATGTCCTGTGTGAATAGGAGTGCTTTATCTGACTGATGATGGGCTAAACAATGGTTCAGAGTTGTAATATAGAACTCAATTTGCTGGAACTATCATCTGAAAGGCCTGGACAATTTATTGAACACTGCAGATGAAAGAAAGGGGAAAAAAAATTTAAAAACTGACCACTTCTAAAATGAAGAAAATAGAGCAGTAAAGGGTATTGTAATATACTTTAATCTTCCTTAATGTAGAAAAATATGAAATGCCATTAAAGCTGCCTTTGAAATGGATGTGTCCGCATGGCTTGAGCACCAAAATCTAGTTAATGAATCTATTGTTAAAGCAAATAAACAGGAAAGCAGCAGAGAAGGAGTGATCTATGCTTTACACTGACTAATTCAGAAGATGAAAGCAAAGAAAAATTAAAGTTAAATTCATATAAATATTACAGCCAAGGAGAATAGTTGCAGGTGTTAAAAAAAAAAGAAAAAAGAAAAAAGAAAAAAGAAAAAAAAAAAAAAAAAAAAAAAAAAAAAAAGGAAAAGAGAGGAA
>JANHFX010022046.1:0-74445 GCA_027560015.1 Chloroceryle amazona | reverse complement strand
AAGAAAGAAAAAAAAAATTAAAGTTAAATCAAAAAAAAAATAACAGCCAAGGAAAATAGTTGAAGGTGTTAAAAAAAAAAAAAAAAAAAAAAAAACCAGAAAGAAAAGAAAAGAGAGGAGAGGAGAAAAAAAAAGTAAAGCATGAATTTTCATTCAATTTGCAAGTCACAACCAGGAGACATTTTCTGTATAAGAGCAAAGTCAGGAAAGATGAAAGCTTTTCAAGGGGCACAATAATTAACATTTTAAAAGGTTTTAGCAATAAAATAATGATTGCACAATAACAGCAATTTAATCATTTTATTTGAGAAATTAAATTGATTGCTAGTGTTCATTTGTAAGAAGTGGCATTTACTGCATTTGTAAAGTTATCAAATCACGTTTCCGTTTTAATAGTCGAGTCTTTTTAATACGTATTTAACGTGCAGGCAGAGTTGTCACCACCGTTTGTCTGCTGAAATAATCCCGCCTGATTCTGCACTTTTTATGCACACACCTATGTTTACAGTATGAATAAATACTGCTCGTAGGTGTCAGGCAAGAGCAAGGTAGAGCCAGGATGGTGCCACCTGTGCAGCTGGAGATGCTGAGATGCTCTTGGTACCAGCAGTACTCAACACCAGAGCAGTGATTTCATCCGGGAGAAATACAAGCATCTGGAGGTCCCCACGAGGAGCTGGCCGTGCTTCCACTATGACACACTGGTAACTGGCAGCATGTCGCTGATGTCTGTTGTAAGCCTCTGAGGATGCTGGGGAGAGAGAAGACATTTCCAGAAGTCTGAAATTGTCCAGCTGATCTCACTGCCAGCGTCTCAAGCCAATGTCTTTCTGAGCAGAATGGATGGTTACCTGATGTTTTTCTTCTTCTGGACCAGGATGGGAAAGGTAGAAGGTGACTGCATCACCTGAGCTCCTGGGAGCAGCCTGGAGGAGAGCTGGCTCTTCACTGTCTGCTTTGGACCCTGGATGACAAACCACGCGGTGTCTCCATGCAAGGAGCACCTCGCAGGGCTGGGCAGCAGCGTGTGGGGAAAGAGGGAGCCCCAGCCCTGCTGAGGTCAGAGGAAAGATTTGCAGCAATCCCTCTGGATGCGAATACAGGCTTATTTAATGTAAAAAAAAAATGAATGCACATGCATATGCATACAAAAATCCTTCAAGCAGCTAACACAAAGCATGCAAGATGGGCTCAGCACCACTTCAGCTTAGGTCCATGAGAGAACAACAGGGTCCTAACTCTACACATCTTTGGCAATAATTAAATCATGGCATAGATAAAGTGAGCAAATCGTATATCATCTCAACCAGACTATCCATATAATTGTCAGAATCTAATTTAAATGACAGATCCACTGCAGCATACGTTTTGTGTACGTCTAATGAATTTGTATTTCCAGCCCATATATTTTAACTTTCTGATTGCATTAGTCCTTTGGTTGAGTGTCCACACACCAAATAAACATCTCTAAGATAATAATAATGCACCACTCTGTTTTCTATATCTGTCCAGATCAGAATGTAAGACAAGATGAGGCCCTTGTAGCTGACAGTGGCATGTGCTCTTTTTCTTACCCCCCCCCGCAACGTGCATTGCTCAAAATTGGGCTATTTCAATTTTCCTTTTAAAACTATAAGCTTTAACTTTCAGAGGTGGGAGTTGTGTAGGAAGAAGCTGCCAGGTAACAGATGTATCTGTTAAAGTTGCTGCTTGAGTGTGGACAGTAATAGGATTTCCAGAAATGAACTGCTATTTTGTGAGGCACTAACACAGAAATGTACAATGGGAAATGAGAGCTTGAACTTTGCTTCTCCTGGAGAATTGAACCATCTGTTTCAAAGAAAAGAGATTTGAAAACAAGCCATTTTCCATTGCTTATCCTTTAATTTACATTTAATAATATGAACAATTTTTTGCTTTGTTTTCTCAGATAGAAGGCCAACAATTTACAGGACAAATTCAACCTGAACGTGTTTCCATATCTGTGTCTCTATCCATATCCTTCTGCCTGGATCCATGTTTCTGCCTCCCTTTGCCTCTGACAGCTCAGGATGTTGTAGGAACAATATTTCCTTTTGTAGGGTTACACCAAGGACAGCAGTTTTTAAGATGGCTGAAAAGATTTCTATCAAAACTAAACAAAGTTGTGCCCATCAAAGGCAACAGCTTGCTGAAGGCTAAAGGTCCACGGAGTGACTGTAAAGGTTTTGCAAAAGGTTAAGAGAGCTGATGGTGCTACAGAGCTCCTGACCTGCACTGGTCTCCCCAGACATCCTGTGGCCCATCACCTCACCTGGAAACACACAGGACTAATTGAAAAGGTCCCTTTCTGGCCAGAGAGAATTAAATTCTCCTTCAGTGACTGACCCTTTGAGGCTATCGTGGATTGTGTACCTTGAAAGAGTTTTAGTCTGTGAAGCTGGTAATTGTAAGATGTTCAGTCTCGTGAAGCTGATGATTGTAAGATGTTCAGTCTCCTGTATTTAAAAAAAAAAAAAAGAAAGAAAATAAAAAAGCACTGCTTTTATCATTGCAAATGCATTAAATTAATAAATAAATAATTCATTAATAAACACCAAAAATACATCACAACATGGTACATCAGGAAACATTTCTGGTAAAATGCATTCCATAGTGAAAAGCATTAACAAACATGATTTTATTCACTCCCAAAGTCAGGATGTTTGCTACCCCCCTGTGCCTTTTTGGGGAGGGGGGGTGGAATCAGTCTCCCTCTGCCCACCGCACCCCTGTGCTCCCTGCTGAGCTCTGCTGTCAGCAAGTTCCAAACTCAGCCTACGGTTTATTAAATCATGAGGCCTTTTCACAGTGGTGTCAGCAAGTGCTGGGATCGGGCCCTTCATTTCTTTCTCTGGCTTTTCCTTGCAAAGTGCTGCCACTTTGATAAGTGACATTTCTTAGAGCAGTCCTCCTCCTACACATTTAGCACCTATTCCCTGCTTGGCCGATAAGCTGTTTGCAGCCCAGCACTCGCCTAATTTTTTTCCTGTTAGCTTTCTAATTCTCCTCTTCACCCCAATTCAGTTGCAAAATTCAATTAAGGCTGCTTAAAAACTGCAAGTGCAAGAGACCAGCACCTGGCACCAGGGCAGGCTGCGAAGGCTGCTAGCACAAGCAGCAAGTCTAAAGGGCTGCTCAAATATTTCAATTTATTTCTCGGGTTCAGGTTGTTTGGCTTTTTTTTTCTTTTTTTTTTTTTTTTTGCAATTATTTTGATCTCTTTTATCATTTTAACCGTGACTGCAAAAGGTAGCCAGGTGCCCTCCAGACATGTTAACAACTGTTTACATTTCTAAAATATATATGTGTATATGCCAAAGTTTCAACTTCATCTTTTGCTGCGCCTCGTGTGAGGTTCTGAATGGAATCCTGATTTTCAGCAGTGACAGCACCACTGGGGCTCAGAGGTGGGATGCTCAAGACCTGGTGAAACTCTGCGAGGAGAGGAAGGTGGGAGCTCCCATAGCTCTCCTGGAGCAGGGAAGTTAGATCACTTTGGGCTTTTAGAAGCACTATCTTTTAAATGAAATTGCAAGATGGTGAATAAAGTGCAGGCTGAAACAAAAGCCTTAGTGATCTTTGGCAGATTACTTTGGGAAAAGTATGGCCCATTTCAGAAATATCAAAGCAAAGAAAAACATTGACTACAATTCAGAGGCCTAATGTATTATTATGGCTTTTTATGGATTTTATATATAATTTCCTGTAAAGTTAAGAGGTTGAAGTGATCTCTTACATTCGGCTGCATTATCAGCATAGCACCAAACAATTTTCTACATCTTATTATGTTCACAGTTGACATACTATTAGAGAAATGTGCAGCTGTCTTACTCTGCTATTCATTTCCTCATTACTATTTTATAAATATATGATTAACAGTTATTGCAGCTGCCTAATTCACATTTATTGCAAATGCAACCCCACAAATGAATGTTCAAAGCAAAGAGATGTGGTTTTAGAGTAATTTAAATTTTACAGTTCCATTTACCCTGCTTTTTAATTTACTGTATAATGACCCTATTAGAATAAAACACATCTGGAAGTTCTTTGGGGAACATTTAATTTTCTGTGGCTTCAGTACTAACAGAACTTGTACCATAAAGGCCACAGATGCTTTGAACACTGTACAAATTTTCACATTTTATGCCAAGATGCTGGTTAATTGTACAGATGAGACAATTACAGCGAGGCAAAAGATAAAGTTCTCTCTACCTTGAAAGCAAATGAAAGAATCTCACCCTTAGAAAACTGCTTTTTGGTGATGGCCCTATTTTCCCCTCATCTCTAGAATAGGGGATATTTGGGTTGGAACATAAAATTGACCCCCAAATTTTCATATCAAAAACAAACAGCATTTTTCAAAGTCCTGTGACTTCTGCTTAGTCTTGACACTCCTGTAGGTAAAAGGAAAACGCTCTCTCACACGACTTTTCCAGCTTCATTGCCAGCCTCTAAGCTTCTCATCATCACTATTAAGTGAAATAGTAAATCAATGAGACCAGAGAAGGCTTTGGAGGTCAGCGAGCGATTCCATAAACATCCCATATTTACAGTCTGTGGCAAGGATACAGATGCTGCGAGTCCCAGCCTGCCATATTAGCAGAATCATCCCGAGAATTTGAAATTGATTTGAATATTAAATACAGATCACTGCAGCAGAGCTCTTTTACAAGAAAGGATGCGAATCCATTCTCATTGATTAGTTAATTTATGTTCTACAACTAATCGAAACACAAATCTCATTAGCCACAGGTCAGTAGACTTGGGGAGGGGGAAGAGAAGAAAATCATTTGGATAGCCCAGTTAGCTGTAAAGATATAATTATAAAGCCAAACTGTTTTAAAGGCAGTGCCTTGATCAGCGTGTGCAACGGGCTGTCAGCGAGCCATTGTGTGACTTCTCCTCCACAGTGCAGGTCTCCAATCTATTTTTAAGTAAGATGGTTGCAGGCTCTCAGCTCTTACGGGGAGAGCACCAGTAGCAGCTCGTTCCGAGGGCAGGCAAACCAACGCAGACGCAGCGTACGCGCAGCTTGAGGAGTCATGAGCAATGTTAGTTAATTAATTAATTGCGAGCTCGTTCTAATACGAACCAGGCAAAACACGCTCTGGGGCTCATCCTCTTTGCCTGAATATCTTCCAGTTTCCCACACACACAACACCAGAGATCAGCAGCAGGGAAATACAGTCGGAGCCGAGCTGCATTGTCTGGTTTCTCAGGACTATTCTGTAATGTGTCTACACCCATAAACAACAGCACTTACCTGGTGTATTTTAAGATAAATAACCGGTACAATTTCCAGCTCAGAGGTGTATAAATATGGAACTGTGCAGACTAGAAACATTTCCAGCTCATTGACGAATACTATTTGATGAATTAAAATTTGACAACTATATTCTAATTCAAAGTATTTGCTAATTAAATGAAAACTTTCCATGTGTTATGTAAGTTTTGTCCATTTATAGTAGAAGTAATAGGAGTCATTTCATTAAAAGCTCATATCTTGTATTACAGTTTTACCCTGAAGTCTTTTAGCAACAAAGTTTCAAAATCAAATTATTATTCCGGGCAGATATTTCTGTATTTCCGCAGTACCTTACATTCTGTAATTGCTTTATACTATATTAAATGCATAAAATAATATTCAGTAGGTAGTAACAGTAATGATGATGAACCCATTGGAGCTGCAGAGCTCTGTATACACCTGAAATCAGGACAGGCAAATAGCAAGAGGCACCTCACTGTTGCAGCTGAGCAAACACAGGCACGGCCAGGTAAGAGATATGCCCAGGGGTATGTAACAGCTCAGTGCCCAAGCTCAGCTCTACGCAAGAGCCCTTCCTTTCCTGGCAGGGACTTGAGAAGAAGGTAGAAGGCCAGGTAACGTGACCATGCATTGTGCTTGTAATCTCCACCAATGCATCCAGAGCTGGGGTAATGTTCTTCAGGACTCACCTTTCCTCAGCAGATCTCAGCCAGCCTCTGCAACTGAGCCTCCAAGTCTACAGAGCTTGGAGAAGCAGTGCCAAGGTTCATCTTGGAAGGAGATAAATCAACCTCGTTAATCAAGAGGAATAATGTGGAGGTTTTCCATACAAAGTGAAAGGGACACCACCGAGTAAGATAGGAAACACAGTTCTAAAGAACCACTCATGTTGCATTAGCATTAGGTTAACTGTGTTTTCTGGTCTTCCATGTGTTTATTTCACTCTGTGCTGTTTGGGGGTTTTGAAGAGGGAATCTACATTGCGAGGATCAAAGCAGCCTGTTTACATTGCAGTGCGTCTGCTCTTTCTGGTTGCCTCAGTGAGAAATATGGGAAACATTGCTTCAGGAGCTTCAGATCTCTCCAGTGAAAACCAAGCTTTGATGCCTCCTCAAAGCAGCAGTGCAGGGATTTAGTAGAGGTCGTGCTGATCCCAAATCTCTCTGCTTTAATATCAGCCAGAGCAAAAGGCAGAAAACTGGAAGGTTCTCGTGTTTTGTTCTCAACAAATTCAGTGACTCATTGTGTAACCTTTGGGAAGTCACTTGACCTCTTTGGCATCCATTAACCCACATGAAAACTCAGTAAATGGTAGGACCTTGCTGAAAAGCAGATACTTAAAACTGAATTTTCCTGGGTAAATAAATGAGAAAAACAACCAACAAAGAAAGGCACTGTTCAAAACTCATCCCATGACCCCATTATTCATGGATCATTAGTGTAATAGGCCACATGGGATCCATAAAAGGCATTATTGCCTTTTATGTCATTGCGTATTTAGAGAGTGATAATCCATATATTATTGAAACAATATAGACTCCAGCAACTCCTTCCAAGCCATTTTATGAGATCCCCAGTTTTCCAATGAACATACCATATATATCTGCGTACGACTTACGAAGTAACAGTTATGACAGTGCACTTAGAAAGAAAATTCCTTTTAATCTCTGGACTGAAAACATCTAGTTCGCATTATGGTAAGTAGTTGGCAAATGATCATTTTATTAAGTTAAAGGCATTCATTAGTGCTGCTTTGAAAAGGCTATGAACCCTACCCCTCCCCACAGAGCAGTATTAATGCGTTAGATGGCTGCAAATACTGATAATCCAATGAAGTGCAAACAAAAAAGCTGGTTCTAACGGCACAATACAGAATGTTTGGGGTTTATTCCTTTTGGTTCTGACACCATTACTCTGCATATTGTAGTTCTCTCCCTGCCCCCCCCCATTTCTGCAATGTATAGAGACAGGTACTTTACTCCACGTCTCTGGAAAAGGCATAGGAAGCTGTTGTCTTGAAATTAGTTCTAATAATAGTTACAAATGAACAAAACCCATTGGAAACAGAAATGTGTTTGTACAGCGTAAGGGGCTGCCACTGTCTTGTGTCTTGACATTCGTTTTGTTTTCTGCATTCCACATCCTCAAAGTTATTCAGTAGGAATTGGGTCCCTAAATACAACTAAGACCCTGCACCCTGTGTATCAAGCGCTACCCTAAAAAAAAATAGAGATACAAAATCTCTTCTTTCCACTGGAAAAGTAGAGAACTCTTAATCCTCTTTGGTATTCTTTACATCCTACAGCCATCAGCACTGAGCTAAGATATCCACACACCTCACACCACTGATTGCATCCTCCTAGGCTCCAGCTAGCAGGTCAAGAGACAAGTGTCTCTGGTTTGTAACCCTGCATGCCACAACCACCACCCTGCAGACCTACAAGCTGCCCTGTTCCTGTGATTGCTCATGAACCCATTTAAGGCTGTGTAACTGTGCTAGCAAAGATCTGCTACTTAAACAATTCCAGCTCGCTCAACTCACATTGACCAACACCATGTGAGGAAATTAGCACCTCAACTGCTCCACCAGCAGCTTGGAGGACAAGTCTACTTCCAAAGATAGTGACTTAAGGGATGACCACCACCTTTTCCACCAGAGACCTGCAGGGAGTCCCTAAATGGGACAGTTGTCCTATTTTAAGGCTGTCATTTGTCAAACTGCTTTGTTAGTGGCTAGGAACAAGCTCCTGATCCTTATCTCCAAAAGCATATGGTTAATATGGCACAAAGCATAGCAGGACAGCTGAGGAGGACAGTGAAGGGCACAGAGGGTCAGGTAAGTTGAAACAACTGCGAATTTTAAGAGTAAGGCAACCTCTCTCCTTGTAGATGTGACAGGTACATGTCTCATCTTGCACCCCTTCTAAGAAATGCTCTGCAGAAGCTGGATACAGGTCCCTGTATCCTCCACAACTTCTCAAGCTGTCAGGCTTCACATTCACAGGTAAATAATATTTTGTGAACCCATCTTTATTACTCTGTGATTAGCTACCATTACCTGGAAGGTGGCAGAAGCACGAATATAAAAAGACCATAATTACCCTCCTTATTAAATGCAGTCTCACCCTGGCAAACTTTGAAAAAAAAAATAAAATAAATCCATAATGTTTTCTCCAAACACCCATTAAACTGCTACAGGCCTTTTTTCTCCCCCCATCACTGCTGATTACTCAGGGTGCACTTCACTAAGGGTAAACACCAGCTTTCTGCTTTTATAACCAGTCATCTCTCTCCTTTTCTTGTCTGATTCCCTCAGAGATGCCAGGATCGAGTAGAGGTGGCGTTGCAATCACTTCCATGGCAATGATCAGCAAAAAATAAATAAATAAAACCACATCCCCAACTTGACAGGGAAAAATTCAAAGCCATACGTTTCTGTAGCGGGATGGCAAACTGCAGCTAGCCAGCAAGAAGCTGGATTGGTGGTTGTTATTCAGCTTTCTGGTTTGCATTATGAAATGCTTGGCTCACAATCCCGCTTTGCTCTCCTTAATAAATAAATAAATAAAATTTCTCAATGTGCCTGTTGTTCTTCAGATGCCTTGGGCTGACCTTTACAGCGCCTGCAGCGCAGACGCGGTTGACAGGACATAATGAAGTGCTAACAAGATTGAGAAATGTCATAAAGGATCCTCAAGCTTCCTGACGAAATCAATATGGATTCTGCATTTTTATGTTAAGTTATCGGCTGCTCTTGCAGCAACTGCTGCAGTTCCTTTTCTGACGAGTCACTCGTGTGCCACTTGCTGAAGAAAGGCTTGATCATTACATAACCTAAATATTGCATGATCGTGTTAGATAAAATATAATTAATGATATAATAAAATTATGGTCAAAATATGATTGTAACCTAATAATATATAACATATCTGATCTAATTATATCATCTAATAATGTATAAAAGTATATGAAGAAATGTGACCAGCAAGTCAAGAGGGGGGATTCTCCCCCTCCACTTCACTTTCATGAGACCCCTCCTGAAGTACTGCGTCCAGCTCTGGAGCTCCCAACACAAGAAGGATATGGACCTGTTGGAGCTGGGTCCAAAGGATGACCATGAAGATGGTCAAGGGGCTGGAGCACCTCCCCTACGAGGGCAGACTGAGAGAGTTGATGTTCAGCCTGGAGAAGAGAAGGCTCTGGGTAGACCGTAATTGTAGCCTTTCAGTATCTGAAGGGGGCCTGCAGGAAAGCTGCAGAGAGGCTTTTGCAAGGGCTTGTAGTGACAGGACAAGGGGTAATGGTTTCAAGGTGGAAGAGGGGAGATTTAGTTTAGAAGTTAGGCAAAAGTTTTCACTGTGAGGGTGGGGAGACACTGGAACAGGCTGCCCAGAAAAGCTGTGGATGCCCCATCCCTGGAAGTGTTCAAGGTCAGGCTGGATGGGGCTTTGAGCAACCTGGTCTAGTGGGAGGTGTCCCTGCCCATGGCAGGGAGGCTGAAACAAAATGATCCTTAAGGTCCCTTCCAACTCAAACCATTCTACCATTCTATGATTCCATGATGTTTTTCCATATTGGCTCTGCAAGGTGCAGTCAGTCCTGTTATAACTTGTTTCTGGGGGATGAAAGGAAGAACACACAGAAGGCTTCAAGCCTGATTATATACAGGTCTCTTCCTACAGCGGGATTGATAAGGAAAGTCCAAGTTTAAGGTGCATGATCCTGTGGAGTAATGCTGTTGTGTTTTACCATTGCCTCTTCTTGAATATCTGTATTCAGAAATAACATCTGTAGTCTCCAGGCTGCCAAATAAGCAGTGTTCACAGGCACTATCAGCGTTTATGTCCATGAAGCTAACGTTAAATTTTAACTGAATAAAATAGATATATATCAAGAAGTAATACATCCTGCTCAGATTATTTGTCCTAATTTGGTCTGTAATAGCTACAAAACAGTCTGAGCTTTCCTCAAGACGTAAGTAGCCATATGAATATCATAGATACTCTTGTATAGTTTATTGGGAGAATTTACTCACAGCTGCAGCCACATTGAGACATCAGCTCGGATATGCAGGCAGACAGGTTAAATGTTAATTTCCTTCCTACTGTACCATTTTCTAACCTCCCTCCATGAATCAAAGTGAGTAAAAGGTTCTTCACTTAAAGACATAAAACAAATTGAACAAATTACGTTACTTAACTGAGGAAGGACCAGTTAGTTCATTGATTTTTTTTTTGTTTGTTTGCTTTCAGATGTTCCTTTTCAATTAATATGAATTTGCAAACAGGTATTTCAAAGTAACACAGCCTCACAGGTGCTCATGTATCTTAAAAAGAAAAATCCTGGCTTTGGTTGCAGCTGTTTGACTTCATTAAGGCCAACCTCGTGATCTGCTCTTCCACAAGCCTAAGTCAGGAGCAGCTCCACTGAAGCCAGGTTTAGCACTGGCAGGAATATAAAACCAAGCCCCATGGGGCTTGAAAGCTGGAACAGCCTCTACAATATATCTAAATGAATTTAAAACTAGAAGGCAGAGGATTAGAGTACAATGCAGTTATCAGGATATGAAAAACAGCCACTAAGTTCCCAGTTCTTTTAGATGGATCATGAATCATAGTCAGAGGCAGCAACAAGTTTCTTAAACTGACAATCTGCTATTTAAAGAATACAAGAAGAGAGAGAATTTAAGCTTGAGCCGAGCAGAGGTACATTTCTCTTTCCATGGCAGCACTGACAGTATGAAGAGGAAATGTTTAATACTAATGGGAGCTTTTAAATTTTTTACTTAGAAGATATTTTGGTAAGTATCTAAAAATTGTCTGAGTTTATTCCTATGCTGAGGGAGCAAAATTTTCACGGTAGTCTCTAAGCATGCACAAAGAGATGGTACACAAATGCAGGTTTTAGCAAGACAAATGTACTTGTGATTGCAGATTTTGATCTTGCTGTTATCCTGGAGAGTTAATGTCCTTGTCAGTACAGCATTAATAAGATACCTTTGTAACAGGAAATATGCTTTCACTTGTGGTGCTGCTGAGCCCATCTCCGTTCTACCCATTAGCTCCTCTTCTCCTGGAAACTTAACCTTCTCCTGCACGACTCATTGCCATCCTTTTGCTCAGCTGCTTTCTCAATGCCTTACCCTACTGCATATCCTCATGATGTTGGTATATGTGAGTGATTTGGACGCAGCTCTCACTAATTTCCACTTCAGCTTCCAAGGTTTCTAGGACACTTGTTTGGGTTTTTTTTGCCACAGGTGTCCTGGTCTCCCCAGCAATGAAGATGAGACGCGGGGATGGGCATTTATGAACTGTCTGCTGCAAATCAGGGTCTCTGCAGACATAAGAAAATTCAAGGTGATGGTATTTACACTCCTGAATTTTCCATGATACACAAAAAGGGAAAACATATGCACAAGTACTTGCATCAAAACATTTATTACATTATTTTGAACCAATAATTTCATACCTGTGTCAACGTATGGCAGCTTTATCCTGGACAATGTCACATCTGTATTGCTCTCTAAAGGAGCAGTATTGTCAGAATCTACTAGAAAACACCACATTGCCTAAGACTGCTATGAATGATGAGTAAAGGAGAAGTTATTTGATGGTAACTGGGTGGAACATGAGAGGCAGAAACAGCTTTTGAAATATTTGCCTCAGGAATAAAGGTTACAACACAGCAGCAGCAGCAAGTCTCCATCCAATGCAGAGGTGTCTGACCCTCCCCACCTTCTCTCTCTGAGCTGAATATTGATACACACAGGTAGAGCTGTTGTTTAGTTTACACTGAAAGCCCTTCTGGCAAAGACTCATGATTTTAGTTCCCATTTAGCAGCGGAATATGTGTGATACAGCTCAAGGTTTACATGGGTATTTATATTTAGCCACTAGAAGAATGATGCAGGACTTCCTTTCTCTCTCTCAACTATTTTACTCCTCTTCCTTGGAAAAAAAGATAGAGTTGAAAAGTGTTTTTACATCCAAAATTAAAAGAAATTTGAAAAACAACAACAACAAAAGTCATAAAGAAAACCCCCATCTAAACACTCTCACAGAAAAAATGTTTCACTTCAATATAAAAACATCTACTCACAACAGTGATGAGGCTGGAATTCTTTTTTTCTTTCACTTCCATAAAACTCCTTCTGAGATGTTTCTCATTGATATTCAGCACCATTAGAGCAAGGTTACATTATGGCTAAGGGACAGCCACGATTTCCTTTTGAACCCTCCACCATCTGGAAGAGAAATGGGGCAGCAAAGCAATCAAACCTACTTAGGGTTACCCTTCTCTCCTCTGCGTCCTCATCCCCTGCCCAGGACCCTGCAGGGAGGAGATTATCTCAAATGAAGGTGACCAAGGCACACCACTCTTGGTTTGAAAGCATGTGTTAAAATCTGTGGTTAGGTAAATCTTGTTCTGATATAATATTGTACCTTTCTTCTGCTTACGGTGTTAAATGTTAACCTAAGGCAAAAATGTAGGTTATGGCATAATTTATTAAAAAATCAATACCATATTCCCCAGTAATGGCACAAACACTACAGCTTATAATAGCTTTACTGTAGTACAGTATTTTTTTATCATTACTTTCCAATATGATAACGCTTGTTCTAAGGTCAACAGACATCACATGACCGGGTAAATATTTGGATAAGAGTGAGTTGATGGAGCAGGTGCAGTTTCCAACTGGTGCAGGCATCGGGCTGAACTCACCACAGGGCGAGATGATGCACACACAGTTTGCAATCAGAAACATGCCATAGGTCCCTCTTTTCTGGCCTTATAAGCATCACACCCTGTGTTTCCTTGATGGTTTTCTGCAGATTTCTTCTGCAGAAAAGCTCCTCCCAGTATTAGATCCTAAGCCCTTTGCTATATCAAAGCATCTCCAGCTACCTGCAGGCACCAGCACACAGCACAAAGTCCTGTATCCCCCAGAACTGTAAAGAGTTTATCTGAAAATTAATTCCTTTCTTCAGCTAGTTGTCTCATGAGTTGCTAGGTCATCTAACCTATAAACAGCTGCAAAGGCACTTTGCCTATGCGGTTGGAGTAATGAAGAATGTCCTCAATGAGATTATGCTAACTTTATATAACTTATTAAAATGAATATCAAACTTTGTTTTGCCTCATTCAATTGTTGATGTTAATTAAGTAAGCACAAGCATAAGAAAGGAAATTGGATTTGCTACTTAAGGAACTTCCAATAAAGCCATGGATGTTAGTGAGATGAGGTTCTAATAAACATTAATAAGTGTCTATCTAACGAGCAGTGCTTGTCTTTTAAGAACATTGGATTTTTCTCACAGGATATGGACAGCAATAAAATACATTTGCAAATATGAAGATATATTACAGGCACATTTTTCACTACCAGCTTTAACAAGCCTCAGATCCCAGCTTTCTGATTTTCTGACCTTGGGAACAATCATGGGCCAAGAAATTTAAAAAACCATTTTAAAATTCATACAAATGTAATTTAGGAACAGCGCTGGCTAGATGGGAACTTTAGACAAGATTTTTACGGTGAATAATGCTTTTCTTTGTCCATTTCAGACAAATTTAATGTTGCTACTACATTTGACATCAATCACCCAGTCATGAGGAGCCACATCCTTGCTCAGCCTAATGACAGGAGAGGAAGGTGTACAGCCTGGACAGTACAGCTGTGCATATGGAAACACAGCGACAGCCAACGCTTTTATTTTACCTTTGTTACTGCAGCCAGAACAAAGCTATTAGAGCCAAGGAGAAGGAAAACCTCTCTCACACAGCTATGCTCATTTATTGCTCCAAAAATCAGGTAATTCATAACTGGGCAAAAAACTATTGCCAACTTAGGAAATAATGTTTGGAGCAGACTTTGTCTGCCTGCTGCCCTTGCATTCGGCAGCTGGAATCAGTGACAGATGCAGAAGGAGAATTGTTGAGCAAGATGGTGACATTTTCACATCATCTTTTGAGCATAAAATGCCACCTTTTAAATGCAAAAGCACTATAGGGTACTGAGGGTGCCACACAAGATGGTTAAAATTGTAAATCTGGTGTCAGTTAATACCCAGAGTGAAAGGGCAGAGCTGGTTTGTTTGTTGTTTGGGTTTTGGTTTGGTTTTTTTTTTTAAAAAAAGGAAAAATATAAAACAAAACAAAACCCACCACCTTATTTCATCCACATTCTCTTCTGAAAAGCTGAGCCTTTTAAAATAGATTTTCCTGTGAAATGGCTGCCAGTCCAGAAAGAGTTTTATTTCTGGTACTATCCTGAATTACAAGGGACTTCCCTGCTTGTGCTGTGCTTCTGCGAGAGATACAAAGGTTCACCTTGGATCACATCTGGCTTCAGAGGCTGTTCTGCCCATCCAGATGTTTAAAATGAATATGCCCAACCTTGTTCATTGAAGGGATGAGTGATAAAGTCAGTGATCCTCTGATCAGAATCTTTTAGCAAAGCAAACTTCTGGGCTTCAACTACCAAACAAGCATATCCCAATTTTTATTATTCAATATATTACATCAGCAGAGATACTTCTGGCATAGACAGGCCTCAAAGTCGGTAACTTCAAATATCTGAATTTGTTTGCCCATAATTAATGTGATGTATCTCAGCCCATTCAAAATAATAACTGCATTCCTTCCTGGTAATGAAAAGTGATTAATTTTCAATTATGGTAAGTATCCAATTTTTCACAGTGCAGCACTGGTCTAAGTCACCCTATCTCTAACTTTCTAATTACAGACATTAAAAGTTCCTTATAATTATTGCAGAAAGATCAGCAAAATTAAAAATATTGGTTGCTTGCTGCTATTATTACATTTGCTCTAATGCAGCCAAGGCTTAAATTTTTGTCTGAGCTGCCAGCCATTTCATCAATCTCTTTTTGTGACTTGTTTAGAACAACTGGTTTTATTTCACAATCTCAGTAACTGTTCCAACAGGTCTATTAACGGTTTGGCACTCTACAT
The DNA here is from genome assembly GCA_027560015.1 of Chloroceryle amazona. Taxonomy (NCBI): domain Eukaryota; kingdom Metazoa; phylum Chordata; class Aves; order Coraciiformes; family Cerylidae; genus Chloroceryle; species Chloroceryle amazona. The sequence goes on along the minus strand of JANHFX010022046.1, from coordinate 59,183 downwards.
TTTGTAAAGCTTTAATTAAGTGAAACAAGCTAAAAATCACTAATATGTGCCTTTAGCAAAGTAGCAATGTAATTATCTCATTTAACAGATAACTACTTCTATTTCATTTTTCAAAGCACAAAGAGAAAACTAGCTCTAAATGTCACTTTTCAGGCTCATTAAACTCACTAGAGAAATATCAAATTAGAGATTTCCACTATAAATACCATAATAAACTCGGTGAGCTGATATAAACAACATGATTATTTGGGACAGGGACAAGTCTTATAAAATATTCTGGTTTGCAGAATAAATGCTGGTTACATATTTACAAACCACTTTTATTACAATAGTACCTACCTGTTTATTTTAATTTGGGGTTTTACCTAAAATTTTAAGGAATCCAAAGTATCAAATTCTCTATTGCACATATTTTATACTACAACCTACAGAATTTTATATTCAAGAGAAAAATTCTTTTGTTCTTACCCTTACTCATCATTTTTTTCCTACTTCACCTTTTCTAAATTACTCTCCTGGACTGCTTAAGAACAGGTTGATATGAGAAAGCAATGCAGATGTCAGCATAGGGTTTCAAGGTAAGATTTATTTGTGTGTGTCTGATGTAAGCACTAACACGGACCCAATCAACTGGCATAACCACTGCCATCTCAAACCAACATATTTACATTAAAGCCTCAGGTCTAGTTTGAAAAGTTTTCACACAATAACCAAGGAGCCATCCACAGATAGCCACTTGTTGACTTGAGCCAGCAGTTTAATACACCTCGATTCTGGCCATATTTCCATACCTATATCTGTAATTTTCAGTGTCACTACAGATGTTACCTGTCCCACACAAAATTGTCCTTGTTGATGACAAAACTAATGCCCATGTGTTAAGTTTACAGAAAGCCTATGAGAATTCTCCACACCAAGGAAAACAAACACCTGGGAAGAGCAAAGGCAACTCTGGCAGTTTTCAGGAACCTCTGGTATACACAAGGACCTCCTAATGTGGGTTAAAACCCCAGGGGTCAGGAGCAGAAGGTACAGGTCACACATGCCAAATCCAGAAAGTAAAAATACCCCTCTGATGGATGAAGACCTCACAGTTCTGGTACAGCCCTTCATTAAAAACAACCCTCTCCTTGGTTGTCCACCCAATCACCTCACCGTTTTCCAGTCCTCTTGGTGTCCCATCCTATTTACCAGCAACAGCCCTAGCGTGGCTTACCCCAGGAGCCTGTGCCAGCCACCACGGCTGACTGAATCTGTCCCTCCGAGCTGGTCTGGCAGCACAGAATCGATGAGGTTACACCAGGGATGCATTTGGCTCGGTGTGACTGATGCTGGGGGATATTCCTAAGAGTGCAGCTACAGACCTCGAAGTAAATACACAGAAACAGTGCAGCATTACAATGCATTTCTATTCCATCATATGTATTACCGTGTATTATAATATGGCTTATAAGCCTGCTGTAAAGAAAGTTGAAGCAATAACGCTCGACTGATTGATGCATCACCATTTTTAGGGTCCGTTGCACAAACTATTTTGATAGTGGAAGCCCATAAAGTATAATGTCTGTGCTAAAAGTGACACAATGAAGAAGATGATGCACCTGCTTCAATTTCAGCTTTGAGTCATTACTTAGAGCTGGTGGTCTAGGAGTTGCAAAATACTGCCTTTCTAGTTCCCTACTGATTCACCAGAAGATAAATGTCTAAAACTAAGGACCCCGGGCGCACAATAATAAAAACCTTTTTAGAGTCTAGACCCTTCCACTAGTTAAAGGAAACCTATTCCCATTTTTCTGTTAGGAAAAAAAATGGGATGCAGTTTCCCAGTGGCAGAGATCAAGTTTTTTATTTATATTAAAAATGCAGGATTGGGAAAAAAAGAAAAAAAAAATCCTTGCATGGACAAGACCAGCAGGTTGAAGGGTCCATAGCTCCTTAGCTCTGATCCCAGCACACTGCAGAAGGGAATAAGAGTGGCCTTATCTCCATGGTAGACACAAACCATCCTTGTAAATTAGCTGACAGTGCCATTTTCATCCGGGGAACACACTGAAGTTTAACAAAGAACCCCAAGAGCTGAAACTAATTAGAGCACAGTGTTAGTGCAGTTATTGGGCAAATTAATGTTTCCTTTCTCTTTGGTAAATACAGGCAAACCTGCATGATCTGAGTCACCCAAAATTCAACCCTCTCCAAAATCAGCTGTGTTCAAAACAGAGCCCCTTCACTCAGTCTCTGCCTGCACTGTAGGTCACACAGGTCTCAGAGCTGTCACAGATCTTGAAGAGGAATATATCCCTCTTTTAAGCTTGAGTCTACTTGTATTTTTTGAAGGACAAATCCTGCAAAAACAATTTTCCGATCCCACCAACACCAACAGCAGCTGAGGACATTCAGGTTAGATTGTCCCAGTTTACCTTTGGACATAGGCTCAGCTATTTTGTAGGTTTGGGGGGCGTTTTAGTCAGAACGAGTGATCCATAGGAACACCTCCATGAGCACAAACACTCACAGGAAAACCACTCATAGAAACTACAAGCTCTTGCAAAATTTGCACAGGACCAGGAGGACTTCCCTGATGACACTGGAAACTGTGGGCTGGAGTGGAGTTTAGCACAGGACATAAAGAGTTATTCCCACCATTCCTCCCCAGCAGGGAAGCCAGCCTGCAGACCCTTGGCTGTGTGTTCACACCTGATGTTATCTTCACATTAAAGCTGATACAGGTCCGAATGCACTTTCACCACACCAGCCTAATGAAGATGCCCTATGGACAGCCCAGGGCATCACTCAGCACCAGGTTCAGACAGGACATCAACACTTTGAAATGCAAAGGATGGGAAAGTTCGTACAACACCCAGGAAACAGTTTTATGGATTTGGGGGATGCTGCACTGGGCTGAGGCAGGGGACAACCAGGGACACATCTGGCAGGAACAATGAGCCAGTTGTTGAGCTGGAGGGCTGTAGTCAGCCCCAGCCTCTTGCCTGTCACACCAACCCTTACTAGGTGCAAGGCAGGTGGGAAAAGGAATGGAATGAAAGAGGAATGGGATCAGACTTTTTTCACAGGTCATAAACAAATTTCTGTTGAAACAAGCCTTTCTCAAGCAAGTTCATCAAATACCTGTTGTTCTTTCTTCTGTCACATTTCTAGCATACAGGTTTGTGACTCTGGAAATTATATGTAACATGCTTTGCACTTACAGGGAAGTGGCTGGGATATCAAATGACCAAATAGCGCTGAAGAAAGGTTAAAGAGTGTGACCTATTGAACACTAACCTTCAACTGTTCTTGCAGGAGATACATTTTCCCTGAAGGAAAATAACTAACCTTTGAACCTCAGACCTTCATATTTATCTTTTGCCTTCTGGCTCTTTCTGACAAAGCCTCAGAAGAAGAACAGTCCTGAATAGATCAGGTTTGCTTCTACCTTCTGATCAGGCTGGGGTACATCTGGCTATATTGTGCCCTTTGCACCTGCATGGGAATGCTACATTCCATTAGCACTAAGTGGCAATGTCTCAAGACGTTTTACAAGCTGTTTTTTCAGCTTCATCACAGTCATCATCCCATATCACTTCATATCCGCATCACACACAAGTTAGTTGATCTACTCTAACTCACCATCACAAGCCTTGTGTATATTACCTCCAGGGTGGCCCTACAAAGCAATGGCAAACATCCTTCCAGATCAATGGCTCCTGCTTGGAAAATAAACGTCCTGGATTAGCCTTGGACATTTGGGTAGCAGCAGGAAACCATTATCCTGCAAAAGCACTCTTGTCCATTGACATTATCTCTTCAGTTTTATTTATTGCTGACTAAACTAGCACCTCTCACAGGGGAAACTCTGTACAAGATTCTCCACCTAGGTTTTGTTCGAGTTGTTACTAAAACTACTTGTGAGGAGTTTCTGTTCAGATCCTACTTGCATGCAATCAAGCACACCCTCTTTTCCTATAAAAGACTGTAACACGCTGCTATAAACTGTATCCACCAAAAGGCTGTATCCCCCCTCTTTTCCCTTCTCTATCACATTCCAGAATTTCTCCTGCATTCTCCATGGTTTGTTGGTCTTCTGTTGGGAGAAATAATAAATCAGATCTATGGTACCATACTATTGACTGACACTGGATACAGCATTCATTCATGTCAGCATTTCATTTCCCTCGGCAAGGTTTCAGGCTGGTACTGTGGCAGCCTCTCACCTATGCAGGCAGGTTTATTAGCACCAATATGAGACACTCAGAACAAATTCCTCAGTCTCCTCCCTGAAAATGAGATTATTGTTTCTTACTTTCTCTGACCCATCATCTAAATCCAAAACAATAAACCGGATCTTCAGCTGGGTTCATCTGAGCCCTGCCAACACCACTGAGGGTTGGCTTAATAGAAGAATTGTATGAAACCACTAAAATATTCAAAAACCATCATTAGCCCAAAGCAGACCTCATCCTATATATGAAATTATATCCTTGTGGACTTCCGACAAGGTTTGGGGGTTTTCTCATTCCATCCTCGGACCATTCACAATCTCCAGAGTAAAACGTGCAAATTCAGGACATTAGGGATTTGGCTGTGGAATTAATTTCACCAGAACTGTTAGATCAAACCAGTCTGACCCCTTCCTTTCAGACCAGGCTTTCCACTGGAAGTAGAATATATAGGTGCATGTATTCCATGTAGACAGGGTGCTTAGTGACAGGGTTTAGTGATAACTTGGCAATGCTGGGTTAACAGCTGGACGCAATGATATTAAAAGTCTTTTCTGACCTAAACAATTCCATGATTCTATTCTACATCCCAAATGGTGTTTACTGCAAGCAAGGAGGAGAAAAGACCAGAAGACTCCATTAGGTCAACTATGTTCTCCTTGTGCAGATTTAATCTGCTTAAGATCCAGAGAGCTACTTTAAGGATGAGCAGCATCTGGGAAGATGTTTCCCTCATGGGTATCCTGATTCATTCCAGCCCTGACCTTCAACCTCTCTCATATTTTAAGCTCAGGCCTCCCTTGAAATAATTCTTTTTTTTATTGTGAGCAAGTGTCCATTAAGGACTACTAACCTCATCTTTCTCTATAAGTAACTTACCAAGATGAGAACCTCCATCAAGAGGTAGATCTCCATTAAGATGTGGGTCTTCAAAACAAACTTAGCCAGAGCACCAGTTAGCTGTTACCTCACCCCCTTCTTGAATTAGCAGTGTAAAAAAATAGATGCAACACCTCACAGGAACATCACCGAGCAGAGCTCAGCCATAAGATGCTGTAAAAAAACTTGCCACAGGTCTTGGAATCAGAAAGGCCAGGACCTCTCAGCTAAGTATCATCACCTATAAGACACAGAAACAGTCCCACTGTTTTAAGAATGCTACAATGCCTTAGCACAATGGAGCAGATAAAAAAAAAATAAAAAAAGAGGACTGCAGCTTTAACTTTATATTTCTGGCTTTTGTTGGCTGAAGCCAGATCCTTGGTGTTATTTTAATGCAGCAGCAAAGAGCTGCATTTAATACGTGATAGGCTCAAGATGCCCTTTTTTTTTTTTTCTTTTTTATATGTGTGCTGAATATCCAGCATGTAATTGAAAAAGGAAAAGGAGCTGCTTGTTTGCTGCCTGATCCAGGAATGATTAAAGGTAGAAGTTTTTCAGACATTACCGACAGAAAGGGTATAGTTAAAGCTGCTTTAAAAAAGAGAGCTTTCATAAAGAGCCAGTACTCAAACCGCTATTAAAAGCATCATGCTTGTTAAAACCTGTAAAAAGGCAGGAAATCAGTGAGTGAAATGCAGCTTCTTCATCAATTACTGAAAGGAGTGTACACCTTAAAGCACTCTTTGAATTGTGTCATACCAGCCTCCCCATGCTCCCCCCATCCCTGCACCCTCCACCCGTGGGGGGGTGTGTGTGTGTGTGTGTCCGGGCTCTCAGCCTTGTGCCAGGCCATTCATTGGTACATTAGTGATGGGGAGGGGGGGAAGAAAGAGGGGGTTACAATGCTACACCAAGTTCACTTCTCGCTTGTTGTTGGCGACCCATTTACAGCTGAACGGCTCTGTGCAGAGACAGCTCTAAATGACTCTCTCCACATCTTCACCAAGCCACTTGTTTTTGTCATTTCTTTCTCTTTTTTAAAAATCCAAAGGAAATAATTGATAAACCCAACGCCGTCCACCTTAAAGGCAAATGCATATATCCACCTGGTTAAAATTTCTCCTCTTTCTATTTTCCATCTCCCTATATCCATTTTGCTCGGCACTGTTTAAACAATACTTCATCAAATGCAGCCCGAAGCAAATAAAAAGCACAGTAGAGTAAATAAAAAGTAAAAAAAAAAAAAAAAAAAAAAAACAAAAAAAAAAAATCACAGGCCGGAGGGTAAGAACTTTTATTCCCGTACTTTCATTGCCTGGGGAATTATTATTCCATTGCTGGTTTCAGGAGGGGGGAGGGAGTGAGGGGGGGTGAAAGGACAGCCATGTTATTCGCAAAATGGATTGCTCCTCTCACTGCTTTTCACTCCTCTGGGTTCTCAAGAGTCCACTGATTACAACAAAGTGTGGCCATCTATTCCGTCTTATTGACAAAGGTCCTTAATTACTGCTGCACCAGTAATACCTGCTATTAAATTCTGCTAAACAGAGGCTGCAAATTAGCTGTGGATCCCAGTAACCTTTTGTGTGTAATTACAGGCAGCGGGATTGACGCTAAGGCTACAGCACTGACCCGAGTCATAGCAATGGGAAACCTTTGTTTATCACCTGTGGTGGGGGCCAAAATGTGAAATTAAAAGCTCTCCATCAGTGGAAGGCCTTCAGAAGCCCAGGAAAGCAACAGGAAGGCAAAAAGCAAACCGCTCTATATTTATAACAGACTTCTTCAATTGCTATTTAAACTCGCAGCTCATTAACCTGGGTGGCTGCTCTAGCACGCCAGCCATGCAAAGTTTAAAATGGCAAAAATTTAGGTTGTCTTTTTGAGGTGTTCTGTATTTCATCAAGGCCTTTAACCTGCATTTAAGAGCCAGTTTGATGCAATTGCTAACTATAAACAGGCTGCGATACTGAAACACCAAACCAAATAATGCACAAACGTTGTGCGTTCCCGTGGTGGGAGGCAGGTAGCTCTGAAGCTCTTATCTGCCTCCAAAGGGTTTCAGTATGAGTCTGTCCCTGGGGCACCAAAGGCAACACCAGACAGGGCTCCATCCTGCTCAGCTCTGCACACCCAGGTCCCATCCTGGCCAACACAGACAATGGCAGGATGGGCATCTGTCTGCATCTCTTGTTCTATGTTAGTGTGTGTATCAGAGCGGGGCTGCCAGTGCCTGGGAGCACCCATTGCATGTGTAGATCCAACTGCTAGGTGTACCAGAGACCCCCCCCCCCAAAAAAAAATCATCAGAAAGCAGCGCTGTCATTCTTTGCATTATATTGTTCCAGTCACAGGGGCTCAGTTTCTGAAACCAAGCTGCTTGGAAAGAGGACATGTGCAAGGATCTCTCAGAGCCTCCTGCCTTCCTATTCTCTTCTCCCCCACCTCCTTCCCACTTCCCCCCCCTTTATGCCCCTGGGTGGTGAACAGCCCTTGATTCCAATCTCCAGACATGACACAGATGTCCTGATGACCACAACAGATCTTATTCTGTTGCACTCTGTAATCCCAGAGTGTTGCTTTGCTCCCATCTTTGCATCACTGGTAGCAGCATCCTCACCATCAGTCCACTTCCACCAGTTCTTCTGCCACACTGCCTCTCTGTGCCTCATACCACTGGCTCTGGTGAAGACCCCACTGAAGGCCATGTTGGAGCTTCACCTTCGCCCTCTGTTGAGCGTGGAGCTGGCAGAAGCTCTTATTTTACAGACTGTGCTCACAGATGTGAAAAGCAAGTCTTCTCATTTTCTACATGTTTTCTAAAAGACTGCTTAAAATTTGCTACCCTCACTCATGAGCAGTAAACATTTCTGAAGTAATATCCCATCCTGATTCACAGGATTTCAGTTGATCTAGAAGTCTTAGGACCTACTTGGTAGGCAGATTATTTCACATGTCCCTGGGCTCTTTGTACTCTTCTTTCTGAAGCAGTTGGTCAATATCTTCATTTTACATTAGGAATTTTCTTCCCAAAGCATGTACTTCTGAAGGGAATGAGATTGCAAGGCATTTCACTGTAAAACCAACAGGAGATATTTTAACTTACAAAAGAATAATGTTTCAAGCAGCCCTAGTTAGCCTTTGAAGATTTAAATATTTATCTCTTGAATTAATGAAATATTACAGCTGTGTTTAGCTTGTGGGACAACCCAAGTCATATTGCAGCACAGCAGGTTCAACTACCCAGATATAAAATGCTACAAAAATGATAACACACTCATCCTTAACAGCAGAACAAGAAAAACTGAGGCCATGTAGGTTAATAACTTGTGTCCTTTATGTCCCCAAAGTTTAACTAGTGCAAGCTTTCCCAACAAGCTCCACAGCCCATTTACATCTCCTCAACTCCCCACTCCATGTTACCCTCGGAGAGCAAGTATCAGCTATTCAGGTAACTAGCTAAAAAATATACAATCCTCTCAAAGCTCACAAAATAATATTTTGATTCACATTTTGAAACTTTAAAAAAAAATAAAATGCATTTACTTCAAAATTCAGTGGGAATTTTTGTTGATGTCATATTAGCACATATATATGACCTCCTTAAATCCTCTTTCTCAGAGGAAAAGCAGCCCTAACACACCTGTAAACTGAGAATATCCTCTTCCATCAGAGATGGGATCAGCCTGTGCTTTCAGTACACTGCCAGGTCCTGATCCTTGCGCCAGGGTCCAGGAGCAAAGCACCCAGCAGATCAGAGTATCCATGAGAGATACCAGAGGAGCATCCTCGAGAGGACGCCAAGGAGAAGCTGTGACGTGCAAAATTCACGCAGTTGTGCTCTTACACTTGACCATAAACAGCAGCTCACACACCAGTTTTTAGACAAGTTACTAATGAATCCTGCCTTTATGAACAATTAGTTATTCTGGGTCTTGAGAACTCAGTTACAAACCCTGCAATCCTCACCCCAGCAGCACTTCCACTTCTCCCAGCAGGTAGGAGCTTCTGCTTAGAAATCCCCATTAATTCAGCTCTATGGCCTAGGTCCTGCAGTTGCTATTCACATCTCTCCTCTCTCTCTAACTCCACACAATCAAACGCAGGGCTCTGAAGTTCTTTAATGCTTTATATGGGCTCATTTCTGCAAGTTACTGAACAATCAGGGTAGAGTGCACAGCACTTTGCAGTTCTGAGGCACAGATGAGGTTCCCTAAGGATTAAATTTTATTCTGTCCAGAGGTCTAGAACTAGACTAATTCCACCCTTAAAGTCCCACTTAAGCATTATTTTGAAGGCATTAGTGATATTAAGGTCAGGTATTTTTCAGGTTTTAAGGACATAGTGGCAGAGCATTGCAGCATCTTATTAGAGACACAGGGATACAACTCAGCCTGGCTCCAGATGGCAGCCAAGGCTTTGACCCATCTGAAAACAGACACCTGATCCTCCACACCAGGCATCCAAGCAGTCATTCTGGTCATGTCCTACCTTTATGTGCTATTGGCAACACAGCCACGCTGCCCAAACCGTGCTCACCCAGAGGGAGATCCAGGATATAGTCCTTGATCCACATCTGAGGATAGATTGGGAGCATTACACGGTCAACGGATTCATCACTGTGGTAGCATCATGTCTCCAAGTACAGGAATGTATTTTTCTGCAGCAAAGAGACCCAGTCATCTTGTTAACACTCTTAGAGATTATAAATTTAAAAAAATAATAATAAAAAATAAAATCCTAAAGCATTACTACAGTGCTCAAGCTGTCTGTGTCATAATCACTTGAAATCTTAAAGCCCGAGCTCCTGGAGCCTTTGTATTTGTGAGAGGCTCTGCTGACCTCCCTCTATTTTCTGCAGAAAATAAACTAGCTCTCCTAGATTCAGAAAAAAAACCTTGAAAATGAGGTCTGGAGGCCTTAAACCCAAAAGACAAACAAAAAGAAATCATAGTTCTTCAGCCTTTAGAGTAAAAAGGGGTTTTTCCATTGATGTATTTTTGGTGAGCACTTAATATTTTATAGCATGTGAGCTTAGCAATATCAGAAATCATGGCCCAGAAGCATATTACATTCCTGCACAGTCTCATGTGATAATGATACTGTGCAACCTGAGAATTATTACGGGAGGATGTTTTTTCAATTAACAACGTTAAGTGTTACTAAGTGATGTTATAAATATAAATCATCTGTTTTAACTCCCCTTACAATATTCACTTGGCATTAGGTTCTATTTCTGGAGAAACTCTCTGTGACCCTATACTAAGTCACTAAATAAATAATGCAGACACCAAAGAAACTGCCAGAAATTGAGGGAAGAGACCTTTTTTCTATGATTTGTGAATATTTGCATTCCTAACAAAGTTTTAAGAAACAAATTGGATATTGAAACGTGTGCTATGAAATGAATAGGAAATTAAAAGTACATTCCTCTTCTTTTCTGCCCATGTCTTTAGAAAATTCCCAAAACGAGCCTAAAGAACATGTTTTCTGGAAGTTTCTATAGAAACAAATATTGTAGTCATTTACTGGGGTGGTTGCCACCTCATTGGCTTTTTGGTCTAAAAATTAAGCATCTGCCTTAACAGTTCTAGATCTATAGTCACAAGATGACTCCAGACCTGCAGCTCCTCCCATCCTGACCCATGCGCTGCTCCCCAAAGCCTCCTGGCTCCCCTCTGAGTGCTCAGACAGTTCTGGTGACTAATTTGGAGGCAACATTTAACTTTCAATCAGCTTACAATATGTTAAATGAGCTATTATAAGCTCATCCCAGACAGCATTGTTAACAGGGTTGCCTTAGGTCTTTCCCTTCTCAGCTGACCTTTTTTACTCTTTAATTTGGGATTGTTCATTTGAGGGAATGCTCTGAAGCTCACAAAGTTCAACTGGCAGATGCCTTTATCAGCTCATGACCTGAGCACCCACCACCACCTTTCCCAGTAGCAAGTGTCACCTACGAGCAGAGCCTGGAACGTGGCTTGATGAACACTCACGGTTTTATTAAAGCAAGTTTGAATGGAAAAGAAAAAAACAACCTTTGAGGGCTGCACCGACTGTTGGTGAGCAGAGTGTGCTGCTGATCAGCCTCAGTACCTATTGCTCCACAGAGACATCTCAACAGCTCCAGCTCCCATCACCTTAAAGACCTTGCAAGGCCACGTTCAGTGGCCATCTGACCTTTACTCTGCACGGGTCAGAATGTGCACGGGTCAGAATGGCCCTTATATTAACATCTACTGACTGCACTTTAAAATATTAAAATGTAATCATGGTTTTCCAGATCTGGATGAGAGTTGGGTGTTTTTTTCCTTCTCACTTAAAAAGCACTGAAATCCCAGAAGACGTTGTAAAAATATGTGGCACTTCACAGCTCTGATGGCCAACATAAGCATTTTCTAAATTGCTTGCCTATCAAAATCATATTTGGAATTGTGCTCTGCAAGTATGTGCAAAATTTACATTACAAAAGATGCAGTATGACATCAAAAAAGAGTTACTACAACTGTTCTAAAACACTGTAATGTGGAAAAGGGGCCTCCAAGGATTATTTTTATCGCCCTTAGGACTTTTGTTTCGAAGTGCCTCAGCACGACAGCAGAAAACCTACAATTAAATATTTAAATCACCATAACAGTATTTTTTAAGGAAAAAGAACTTTGAGAGACCTCTCTAGAAATCGAGTGCTTCCTCGTAACGTTACACATGCTAGCGAAATAATTTTAAAATAAAAGGGTAATCTAAATTTTATATTGCCCTGGATGTAATAAGCTCCTGGTGAGAACGGTGATATTGCCATAAAATATGAAAGTGCAATGTGCTTTTTGATTACATCAGGGTTTTCTATTTGCCGCTCTAATCCTTAGAATTCAGCTGTTCCCTGTTCAGTCCTTTTACATCATCCTTAGCTAATCTGTCAAACATTTCAGACAGCCAAACCAATTTTCAGATTGTTCGGGACTTTGCCACGAGCACCGTGTGCTGTTAATAAGATTTTCATTTGGAGTGATGCCATGTCGTCCATGTTTTCTATCGTATATAAATACTGAGATTTAATGGCTTCAGGTTTTGTTTAATGTTAACATCAACAATAAAAAAAAGGGAGGTGCTCAAACGCCAAGCCCCATAGTGAAATGCACTAGTGACAGCTATTTGCAAGGTTAATGTTGTGGAAAACAACATCCATCTTTGAAACAGTTTCATTAGCCCCATACAGCTGACCTCTCCACATAATGTTGTCAAATGTGACGTGCATCAGATTATTGGGAATATGGAGATCAATAAATATGCAACACCAGCGCTCGGAACGCTCCTGGCATCATAGCCGTACAAACGCCATCTAACATCCCAAAGAGTAGCTGTCATCTGTCAAATCTACTAGCAAATAGACAGGCTTAAGGGGAAAGCTATCGGTAATAGTAAAATACATAAGTAAAGATGAATTAGGGAGTACAAAGTCAAGGTTCTGATACATTACAAACAAAAAACTCCAGATAAACACTTTAGAGCAAGACTTGCCTTGTTTCTTGTGTTAAATGCAAACCCCCTCCACGGGGCAGCACCTGCCACCTTTGCATTTTCATGCACCCACTCCTTTCCTCGGGGTTGTTCTTGTCCCCCATCCCTTGTCCTCTCAGGGCACCGACTTGCTGGGTTCCTGGCCACCCCCAGGTGCTGGAGCACCCAGAGCGTTCTGGGTCCCAGTCCTGGCACAGCACCCTAGGCCTGCAAAGGCAGCCTAAGGAGAAGCTCCCAGGGAGAGGAAAGGTATGGCTGGATGCAGTAGCTTCCACAGAGGTCATCTTGTTGTGGTAATTGAAAAGTAAATAATGAAAAATTAATATTTCCTTTTAATTTTTGAAGTAAACTCTATTGACATTGCACTCTTCTGATCCTTTCTGGTCTTAAACCAGGGTACAACTCAGCAGCAGATAGAGACCAACTTGTATCATCAGCACACTTTGGCTCCAGGTCCACAGAGCTCAAGGTACGGAGCAGTGGCAAACAACAGCATTAAAGAGAGGGTTTGGGAGCCAGTTTCCAAAGGAAGGAAGAGCAGGCAGTGCCCTGCACAGCTGAGCTCCCAGTAAGTTCAACACAAAAGGAAACAAAGCTACAAAGAACCCTCCTGCTCTGTCTTTGCCTATAAGCATTCAGTGAGTGAAAATACCTTTTTTTTTTCTTTTCTGTATGTATGACATTGTTCTCATTACCATATATCCTCAATAATTGGGTATACTCCTCAGCTCACAGCTTTGGAGGCGTTGGTGTGGCCGCCACAGTGATGGAATTCTGCAATAAATCAGCAATTAGAATCACTCACTGAGTGGGAGCTGAAAACTCCCTCAAAATGCACAGTCCTTAATGCAAGATGAGAATGACACACCTGTAAACAGTGCCTTCTGCTAAGATATAGATGGATATTTATACATTAAAAAGCTACATTGAGAACACGCTGTCCAATTAAAGAGCTAACAGACTGGGTTTGGTTTTGTTTGTTTTTTTCCTTATGTGTTTTTAAAAACACTGCTCCTGTTGTGGAAAAGGAGAACAAACAGAAAGCAGAAAGGTATTTTTGAAGTATACAGTTATAAGGTGCTTGGCTGATAATTTGCAACCTTGGTACACAACATACCTTTTAGCAAGGCTATTTATTTCTCGGGGAGAATGCTACAGTACTTACGATAAAGGCCTCTGTTGGACCTCTTCATCAATAGCAAACCTTTAAGCACAGCACATTTCATAAATAGGAGTTCCACTAACACAGACTTCAAAAGGATAGAACCTGATAATTCAAAAATAGAGCTATATTAAGTGTTCCAACAGTCCATCCATAAAAGCAGCCTCCAAACGCCTCCTCTGTGCAGCATGACAGTCTATTAGAATAATAGCAGGGGAAAGCATAATTACAAGTAATCATTGGTTGGAAAGGAGCTAGTTGTTTTTGTAGAGTAAAATGCCTTGCTGAACCCAGCAGAAAATACAACGCTGGCTCTAGTGGCGAGGGCAGGTAGCCCCAGAAAATAATCAGAGCATGAATCTTGAGTGATATGGCTTTATTTTTTAAACCCTTCTGTACATCTTAATATTCTCCCAGTGAATTGCACTTAATTTGCTGCCACGGTTTAAGTCTGGTTACCCCATCATTGCTGTTTGTTGGGCAGCGACACCCCTCCTGCTGGAATATCAGCTTGGTTTGGGAAGATCCCTGACTTAATGACTTTCTTCTCATCGATGGGAAGATGTCCCTGTTCACTGCAGGGGACTTGGACCAGATAACCTTTAAAGGTCCCTTCCAACCCAAAACATTCTATCATTTAAGACAAAACAGCTCCACAAGCTGTGACTTTAACATATGAAAGAGTGTCTCTGCAGACTACAAAGGTGGTTCAGTTCCTTGCACAAGAAAATTCAGAAGGAATTCACAGGTCTTCCCCCCTCCCCATCAATGTAGTTCTTGGGTCTATGTAACCAAGAGCAAAAAAGAGCCCACAGGCAAAAGCAATTTCAGTTTTTAACATAGTTTTAACAAGTTCTAACATAGCTGAGCTCCAGAAAACCCATCTCTGAGAACTTCATCTCTCCTGCTTTTTAAATGCTCTACCTCCACTCCTACCTCTTTTATACTCCCCATCCTCAGCCACCTATCAGCCATCATGCTCCACCAGATAAAAAATTTGGAGATTTGCTGTTGACTTCAGTAAAAGTAGGACCGTGGGGTTTATTTCTATAAATCAGCCTCCAGGATTATTTATGGCTATTCTTGTAAGAGTTGTACATCTTAATAACCTCTGCATACCACAGCCAACCTGCTTTCTCCAAAGCTCCAGGAAATCACCCTGGAGATCACTAAGTTAAGGAACTGAAAACTTTATTTGGCCTTGCATTCCTCAACTTCCTTGTCAATTTAAAACCAAAGTTTTCCTCACCACAAATGAGGCCAAGAATACACTTGGGCCAATTAAGCAATTATAATTATACCACCAAGTGCCAATCACTTTATCTATTTTGCTATGCCAAGTAAAGGACCAACGGCTCTTTTGTATTCATCACGTAGAAAGCACATTTGTAGGCCAGCCTATATTTCCTACCTCTTCTGATAATGCTTTTAAGGTAAAACCACCTCTCTTTGTGAGGACAGCCCCATTATAATGTGATATGCTTACTCACAGCCAGTGCTTACTGAAAAGTTTCAATGTTCATTACATTAGCTAGTCTTAAAAATGGAATACAAACCAATTTTAATCAATAGGTAGTAATAGGTAAATATTAAGGAACTATACCTGTAATGTACAGGTAGCCCAATTAAAGTAACAGCATTTGCTGCACTTACATACCTTAATTTTCCCTACAAAATCCTTATTGAACCACTACTTTTAAAAAAAAATTACATTTGCAATTAGAAACACTGAAGTTACATTATCGATTTTCTGCTAAAAACCTTTTTAGTAAACAAGCACAAACTACATTCATTAAATGTAAGTGCTTGGAGCTATGGTGTGAAATTCAATTCAGCCATTATCATGAATTACACTGATTATTGCTGTAATTATTTTCTCTTGGATACAACTGCATTTCTGTTCCTTCCTAGTTGTGTTGGACGTATAACCATGTTCATTTTATAGCTAATAATACTCAACTGTAGTTTCAGCAATTACTATCACTTATACAAATCATTAAGTTAAGCTATGGGTACCTAGTAAAATAAAACACAAAGTAAGTAAAACATCCTTCCTCTTTTTTTTACCTTTGAAATAACTAATGGCATTGGCAACAGAGGAAAATTACTGATGTTAAATGATTTACATTAGAAAAAGTGATCACCTGTGATACATTTTCACTGATATTTTGGTCACAGTGAACTCCTAACCGTCCATTTAAAACCTGCCAGGTAAACTACACTTTTGCCTTTACACCCAGGCGAATAGAACAATCCTTTTTTTAAACTTTATCTGTTAAAAGAACAAACTTTTCTCAAGGGCCATTTAGACACTGGCAGGCCACAGCCAAAATTAAATATCCCAATCGTTTGATCCATTAAAACAATTTATTTCTCAGAGCATTTCAAGCATGGCAACAAAAGATGCTTTACAGTTAAGAGACCCTTTCCCAAACCCAGTGGGTGCAATCAGGAGGGTGTATTGCCAGCAGTGGCTATTGCTCTTCAGCCCAAACAACACCCGCATCACCTGGCATGGTTTAGGAGAAATCCATGTGTCGATTTCAAGTGTTGCTTGAACACAAAGTCCAGTATCAGATGTTATAATAAAAATTATTATATGAAGCTGTTGTTTTTAGAACAGATAGTGTAATAAGGGTGATGGTCTTGAAAAAAGCAGCTATTTCTAGAATAGGGGGTAAAAACAACCAGTGAATAATGCACTGCAAACCAGCAAAGAGAAGTTTTTTGGCTCAGCAAAATTTTATCTGACAGAGTCTCCTGGAAGATCAGACACTGCTGCAGAGAGAACTGAGGTCTGCACACATCTGTGCTTCTGCCTGCTGCTCTCAGTTCCAATCACCCTGTCCAGTGATGAAACACTTGCTACCAGTTGCCTGATATTTGCATCCAGCAGCATCGATGTACATGCTGTAGAGAGGTAGGCACTGGTCTCTTCTCACAAGGAACTAGTGACAGAACCAGAGGGAATGGCCTCAAGCTGCACCAGGGGACGTTTAACTGGACATTAGGAAATTTTTTTTCACTGCAAGGGTTGTCAGGCACTGGAACAGGCTGCTCAGGGAGGTGGTTGAGTCACCATGCCTGGATGTGTTTAAAGGCCCTATAGATGTGGTGCTTGGGGATATGGCTGAGTGGTGGACTTGACAGAGTAGGGCTAATGGTTGGACTCAATGATCTTGAAGGTCTTTTCCAACCTAAATGATTCTATGATTCTACATTGCATCAAACAATGTTCACCAGGCAATTCTCAAGCTACTTGGGGATAGAAAAAATGTTCTATTTGTCTATAGAAAAAAAATCCCAAGAAGCTGGTGAACTGAGGGTCCAAAGCAGAGAGTGTGAGCCAGGAGCTGGATGCTACCCTAAGTCTAGCATAAATGTGTGAGTCTAAAGAGTCTAATGAATAAACTGTTCCAAATAAAATATAGACTAATAAGGGAAAATAAATATATGTGAAATGAAAAATCAGTGTCTTTTAATATCAGATGTAAAATTCCAGTTCAGCATTTGCTGTTCCTCAAGCCAGACCCAGAAAAGCAAGGCTCTAAGAGGTTCCTGAGCTGGACTCATCCAGGAGCTTCATCTGCATCCAAGCAAATCTTTGCCCAGCTGCTCATGTGCCCCAGCTCTGACAGACTCTATTCTTACACCATTTCACACAAGCACAAGCATTGCCCTGAAGATGTTTTTAGCAAAGGAGGCATTTATGTTTGTTGGCCATATCATCATTCAGAACATTTTTTGTTCACCCCCAGTTTCCCTGATGTTTCTTCTGGGAAATCCTATTCACAGCTGACTTTACAAATGTCATTGCAAATGAAAACAACACGACAGTAAAGATCATTTGAACGGGACCTAGAACAAGCACAGAACAGTGTCTTGTACTACAGACACTTGCTAACAGTCACGTCAGCAAGTTTCTGTAGCTTCATGGTATCGACTCTGATGTATGCATTAACAGAATCATTCTTATGCAAGTTATATTTAACATCTTTTCTCTTTTCTTCCTCAACAGCAGAGGATAAGCCAAAGACATTCCAAACCAAAACCTGATATTTCTCTTATTTGCAGCCATTGCTGTATCTCACATAAGGGTGCTAACCCCAGGAGGTACCACTGCTCATTTACTATATTTCACTTATAAAAGAAGAACAGTGGTATTACCTTTTTTCTCAATGCAGTAAGAATTTTACTAGAGAAAAGTCATCACATTTGAACTTTTTGGTGGAGATCAAATATATGGAGGCCACTGTACCTACAGTATTAGAGAAGATATGCTTGTTATTTTTGCAAAAATGCAAAAACTGTAAGAACAACACATGAAAATAATCTGAAGAAATAAAAATATCACCTCTCCTCCCAAATCTAAGAAAGAGATTGGAAACCCTGGACAAAAGTCAATGGAAAATTTTAAAACCACTGTGTTCTTACTGGCTGTCCCACTTGATTATGTGTTAAATTCGAAAGCATTGAATAAATAGCAGGGAAATCCTACCCAAAATGCAATCATTAAATACACAAGACAACAATGGATATTCCCAGATATCTTCTTCATATAGGAATTTTTCCTCTGGCCACTTTGAAACCATGTAACATAACCTTCAAAGCAGGGAAGATGTGTTGTAGAAGTTCTGCTTAGCTAACCATGAATACTAATTGCAGGAAGAACGATTGGCCCCGAGGCCAGAGGGCATGAGCTCAGCCAACAGGCACAAAAGTTTCATCCAGCTCCTGCTAACAATGGAGCAGGGTGCTGCTGGGGAGCCTAAAACAGACTCCCTGAAAGGGGATACCTCCCAAACCTTAACAAAACTGGGAGGGGGGAGAAATCTCCTTATCAGAATAGCCTTGGAAATAAAAGGATGAGTAATAAGGATTTTATACATTTGCTTGCACCTCGGTATTCCCACATCGCAGACAGCACTTCTATTTTTCAGTTTGACTACACAAAACATGATTGTCCCCAGTCCAGCCAAGCATCCTGGCTCCTTTGCTAATGTGAGGGATGAACCACTCCAGGTATTTCTCTTGTTTCATCAAGAGCTCAGTAGTTTCATTTCTTCTTTGTTGGGAAGAGAGCTTTGGTTACAGCAGCAGAGTCCAAATTTTTACATGTGCCTGAAAGAAAATGAGTCACATGTCAGCATTACCACCACCAAAGCACAGCTGAATTTCCATCACCAGACCAAACACACACCAAAACTGAGATTCCATTGCACACAGGTTTCATCAGCCCAATGTTTTGTAAATAGGCCAAGATCTGTGGGTGCAAGATCTGCACTGAATGCTCCTCCACTCCTGCCTGCTGGTCCAGAGCTTATAGTCCAGGCTTGGTGATCTGTTAACTTTGGTCAGCCTAAGGTCAGCCTTTTTCCAGACAGCTTGTTCCCACCTTGGTAACCCACGTGAAAACACTCTCCCTTTCAACTTGCAAGATGATCTGGTTGGCAGCTGCATTATGCACCTTCAAGTCAATAGATGTCACCATCCTGCCCACTCCTGAATGGCTCTGCATACAGGCAGGACAGGAGATGTAAAATCCATAACCTGCCATAACGTGGGTGCTCCAGACACCGAGACTGGGGTGAGGGGAGGAAGATGAGTCAGCTTTCAAACTTGAGGACACTGCCTCCAGATCACAAAACCTCTGAGAGGTGAACTGTGAGGGGGTGGAAGAGTATTTGAGGTGAGGGGATTGCCGTGTCCTTGCACTAGTGTACACTATACAGTATGAGCTGGTGCTGCTGATGGTGATCCTGGGTGAGGTGGACCTGAGGAAGACAGCATCCATCTTCCTTTCTTACAGATGACTCAGACATTCAATACAGCCTTCGGACAAGGAATGAGCTCAATGACCTATTTGCTAGAGCTCTGTTAATTTGACAGTGCCAGATGGAGAGGATTTCAAAAGGCTTCGTGTTCAAAGAGTGAGTTGCTATCATTGTTTCAAAGTCAAATTTTTCTCCCAAGCCCAGTATTCAAAACTCCAGGACTCAAAATCACGTTTGAAATGCCTGAAACACTGATAGCAGCTCTGATACCTGCCAACCAATACAGAATTGCAGTCCTACCAGGGGAAAGAAAAAAAAGGAAGTTTCTATTACTGGATCAGGGGATTTGTAGAGAGAAGTAAAAATAATCAGAGGAATTGTGTTTGAAAAACCAGCTTGTAATTTTTCAAAAGCAATACAAGTGTTCTCTGGACCTTGTTTTCTAACACAGATTGGGATGGGATTCACTGTGCCCTGGCTAAACCCCACTCCCACTGAAAGCAAGCACAAACCAATGCTGAGTGCTTCTGCAAAGCGAAGTTATATTTCTTCTTTCCATTTGGGATGTGTGCAATGGGACTCAGGAGAAGCCAAAGCCAGACTTTCAGGCAATGACTAGGAAGCAAAGCAAACAAACACATAAACAAAATATCCTGCTTGTCTAAAACAATTCTAAAAGAGGGTTTGTTTTCTTTTCCTGCAAAGCTGGTGCTCGGGCAGAGAAACAGGGAGGAAGGGAGAAGTTGGGGAGGAGGATGTGTATCCTACTCCAGGGAAATCATGGAAGTCAGAGGAAGGTTTTGTTGTGTAGGGCTCTTGTGTAGGCAGAGTAACAGAGCAAGTATGGTAGAAGTGATCTGGAAGAAATACTTTGCATTAAAGCTTTCCTATGAGACAAAGAGCAAACTAAGAAGCAAGCCGTGATGGTGCTGCCCACCTTCAAAAGAGCAGAAAACCTAGAGAAAGAAATGTCCTAGAATAAGTCGATTCCCCCAACAAATCATCCAGCTGCCCATGGAAATGTTATGCAAGAAGGTTAGTGGGGTAATATTGTTAACTTAACCTGCTCAAACACATCTTCATAGAACTTTGCTTTTTATTTGTTATTAAGAAGAATTGCAGCTGAGGTTTTGCCTCGTTCCTTGTAGTACTTGGATCTGTACAATTGAGGTACTTAAAATGACATTTATATGACTGCTAGCAATGGTTGATCAGTTAGTGTGACATGGTACAGATAAAAGCTCCAATTAGGCCTTAACTGTTTACTTAATAGAAAGACCTGTTAGGAACAAGAAGGATTGCCTGTTAGCAGAAGAACAGAACTTTTTCACGTGGCAGATTATCAGTATTCTTTAGATTCACACATAAACAAGGCTGAAATGCAATTACATTTTCCACAAGGACCCAAATGCTTTTAACCTTTTCAAGGTAAAAGAGGGGGGGGGAGCTGAAGCTGCTGCTGAATTAGGTCCAGCCTAGCTTTTTTTTTTTTTTTTTTAGTTTTTGTTTCATTTTAATAATGGTTTAGTCTGTTTCACAGCCTGTGGCCTCTTCAAACCTGTTACTTTTAAAGATATAGCAGATGCTTCCTAAATGGAAAGGAAATTGTAATGATGCAAATCCCTATTCACACGATTTTCCAAATAGGTTTGAGCACTACAAGCTGTATAGGGCAGGTGGGGTAGTGTTACTGACAACCAAAAAAAGGTAAACTTGAATACAAATAGACAAATCAAGTGCACGTGTTCGCTTGAAAGTTTGTAGTCAGCTCCCTCAATCTGCATCCGAGAAAATAAGCTATTATCAGCACTAAGTGTCCTTCTCAGCATCAGAAAGCTAGGAATTAACTTAATTGCTGAACTGCACCTAAAATCAGCTGCTTTAAACATTACAATTTGGCTTTTAATCTCATCAAAATTCCAAATATGTTAAAATTCCAATTTGCAAATGTGCTAAATTAACACTTTGAAACCACAATATTTAACCTGTTGGTCAATCTGATGTCAAGTGAAAACAAATCAAACAGCATGGAAATCATATATTGTACAAAAAGCCATTGCAATTTACCTAAAAATCTTTACTATGGAGGTGCCATGAGGAATTCTGCAGTTTGGTTTCATTGCAAGCCCTGTTATGTCTTTCCTCATCCTGATAATTCATGTGGATTAATCTGGGTAAAGAGGAAGTTTTTTTCATCTAGGAGCTTGTTGAAATTTTCTTTGTTTTAGAAATGTAATTTTGCAAATCCTTCTTCTTTCACATGAGCAGCAGATTTGCATCTGGAGGCAAATTGGCTTCATCTGGTAATGCACACAAACATTGGGCAGCCCTGAAACTGTCTTGGAGAAGTGTGTGCTGTTCTGGGTGGTTATTTGTAGGACTGGTCAGAAAACTACTTAAAATACAATCCACTCAACCTGACCTCATACAGATCACATCAAAAAGGAATTAAAAAAAAATAATAAATCATGCAGTACTAGCCAAAACCATCACTTTACAGAGGTTGTTATTGTTATTTCTATGGAATCTTAAGATCCTGAGAGAAACAAGCAAGACAGAAACTCAGCTTAAGGCTGTTGACAAACTTTTCCCCAGACTGCTCAGAAGAGGTTGATACAAAAGGCAGCAAGAGGTGAGAAGTAAAATATTGCTGTGAATTAGAAATTCATTTGCGCTGACCAAGGTTAGAGAAATACCAGAGAAGCCCCATAAGAAGATAACTTGATGAGATGACAGCGGTGACAGTCAATACTGACAAATGCAAGGTACAGGGACAGCTATTTGAATTCATACACAGAACTGCTTGGAAACACACACCTCGTACTGAATTTATAGAAAATAAACCAGCACAACAACAAAAAAACACCATGCAATGCACTATCAACAGTAGTGCTCAAAACCTTTTGTACAGAAAGCAAATCTCTACTCCTTTCTGTGCAGTTTCAACTTTGCCTTTGCAAATTATTGCCATGTCTGGTACCAGTCCAATACAGGTAGACTGCAAAGGAACAGCACAGAAAACACTGAGAAGAGTTTATACAAACTGGTGTCTCATCGATGTTTAAAATCCCATACAGCTTCCCAGTCATGGGATCTCAACGTAGATTTAGCAGCTACTCAATGCACTAAAATATGATTAATAATTTACTAACATCAAGATCACTGGCTCTGCAATTCTTCAAGACCTTCATGCGAGCTGGAGCTAAGGAATAACCTGTATTTTGTTATTTCCCCAGGGCCACTGCTGGCTCTACAGGTCTTCTTTGCTGACCCATGTGCCTCTGAAGGAAGAGAAACAGTGAAGGCATCATTTGTTCTTGACACAACCATGGAATTGGATTGCTGGTTTGTGCAAGTGATGACCATTAAAAAACTGTGCAGGAAAATTTGGGGACTTAAAGAAATAGAACAATGAACGCCCATCCTAACTGCTCATACTGGAGGGTATAATTCACTCACAGACCAACTATTTACGATCAAATACTTTAGCAACAAAATCTTTCACAGCTACAAGAGAGCTTTTGTTACCCAAAACTTGGGTTTAGGATTTTGGAGTTTTGAAGGTGGAGATGACAAGACAGATGATTCAAATCATCTCAGGAATTTGTTTTCCCACTCAGTTAGGCTACTTAATAATGGTAAATAAATAAAGGAACAAGCAGTAAGGAAAGTATAAATATTTACCTTATCAGTTAGAGACACATAGGATCCCAGTGCTCTGGAAACATACCAAATGACATCTCCTTATATAGCCAACCATATTTCCATAGGAAATCTTCTTGGTACTTGAACGTTCTGGGAAGAAAACAGCACCAAAAAGGTCTAATATAAATGCAGATGTCACTGCCATCTAGCCTTATTCAAACAAAGAGCTTCTAGCACACGTGGCATCTCTTTGGGCACACAACTGTGCACAGAATTGGGCTTGGAGAGAGGAAATGAGTGTGAAAAAAAGAAAAAAATAATCTCTGTAAACTGTCAGACTGCCACTACTGAGAAGACAATATCCACAACTCACCTTTCTGATCTTGTTCTTCTAACACCTAACTACACATTTTCCAGCTTTCATTGCTAGGGTTGCATGAGACTGAATATTTCACTATCAAAGTCGGTGATTTCAACAGGAAATTGGGTGGGGGTTTTTCTGGGGAAAATATTTGTTTGTTTCAAATTTTAATCATTTTTTCAGTAAGCATCCTTAGATAGGAAGCTTAGTATACACAGAATTTACACGTTTAGTAGGGAATTAATAATGTTTCCAGTTTTATAACTTGTATTGCACATTTATCAGCAGGATATATTAATAGAAAGTATCTATTCTGCTACAGCTGCTCGGTTTGTTTGGGTTTCTGCTCTTTACAGAGGTTTTGCACTATTCCTTATTACGTTATGGCATTTGAACACTGACAAGAGAAATTGCTTTTTGAGTAAAATACGACAGAAGACCTCAAGTTCCAAAAACTTCTAATTAGTTTCTAATGTAACGGTGCCATTAACGTAAAAGGTGCTTCCTTAGCCTAGAAATCTCTCCTTAAAAAAAATTTCCAGCAAAAGGGAAGTTGCAAAGCCTGGAGCCCTTATTGAGCTGGGGACCAGCTCGGGTTCCCCTCCAGCCTGACATGATTCATGATCAGGGAGGCTGGAGAGGCACCGGCCTTCCTCCCGCAGCCCTCGCCCTGCTACAATGGGATGCAAAGGGTGAAAATAGCCCCATCACGGAACATGACACCAAACTAATGGTTACAAATGTGTTTTCAAGAAGAAGGAGGCTGGGGGGCGGGCGGAGGGCTTTAGAAAAGCTTCTATTCTACTGTACGGGAGCTTTTGTCTTTTTAAAGCAGCTTTTTTTTTTAATCATCTCTGAAAACACCCCTATTCAAGACTACATTGAGAAACTCTGGCTAAAATACCACAATTCATTGCTTATGCCAAAATCAACAACAGCATTTTTGCGAGCAGCAGCCAAATAAAATAAGGTGAGGATTAAATCAAGTTAACACCTTCTATGGTTTCTACTTGTAGAGAAAAGCGTGGTTTTATTTTCCTGACTGCTTCCTTCAGTCTCTTTTTAATTTCCCCCTGTGTCTTCTTGTGTTGTGAGCGTGGCTGGGCAGACACGAAACAGCAAAGCACACCCATGGAAACAAGGGGCTGGATCTTCATGGAGAGAAGTAGATCCAGGTCAGAAAATCCAGATCCCTGGCCAAGGAAACAGCTGTGCAGGGGTCAGGCGGGATGAGGGTGCCAGGACTCTGTCCCCCAAGCCCAGCTTGCTGCGTAACATGTCAGGTGGAGGTGGCTGAGGTTGACTCCAGGGCCAGGTTTCTTCTTCCCACTACCAGTTACTTCTGCCATGAGTAGAAACATAAAGGAAGGCTGCTGCTTTGCAGTGGCTCCACCAGTTCAGAAGGACACACCAATTTTGTCTGTTAGCCATAGAGCATGCCTGTGCTAGGACTGAAGTTATTTTTCTTAGATCCATGTTTTGATGGCCATCGTCCACTAATTCAATCCTGAAAGGCTTTCAACCCTATTGAACAGCCCCCTAATTCAAAAAAGACACTGCTTTCATATGCTGCAAACATGAGCACAACGAGAGAGGCTCTAACAGCACAGCAATTTACCTCTTTGCATTTGATGCCAAAAGTAAAATTAGCCAGAATTCACATCCAAAAATATGTGCAGTACCCCTAGTTTTCTTTAAATTCCCAACTATAATGTCATTTTCCTTTCCCAAATGAGGAAATTTCCCAGTATTGTCTCAGACTAGATGCCTGGCTCTGTAAAAGTGGCTTCAAGCTGATCCAGTAGCACACAGAACATTTCAGTGAGAGCAGAGCCCACCTGAGGATGTACCTCTGCTTTCAGCAAGGTCTGGACCATACAGTCTCTTGAGGTTTCTTCTAAACTAAATTGTTCTGTGATTTCATACAGGCTCAACACCAGGAACGGGCGGCAGCCTTTGCTTTATGCTTACTCGATGTAAAGATCACTGATACACAACATGTTCCTGGAAATTAGCACCTGCTTGGGCATCTGACAACTGAAACTCCTGCTGTTATATGTTATACACTTCCACCCAGCTCTTGCCTCACGTTTACTCCCAGACTAGATATAATAAGGTTTCTACTTCCATTTGAAGCTGTCTTGGTTAAGGTTAAGATATCTTTCTGCACGGGGGAGTAGATGGTGAAGACCTTCTCTTAATAATGTGATGTCTTTCACAAACCATTCTTTCTATTTGAAAAAAAAATATATACTGCTTATCTACATATTTAATAATATATTAATAATAATACAATCTATATTTGTTAATTTGCTGAAGAAACAATTTCCAGTCTTTCATGTTTGCTTCCTGACTGATAATACCCATGGTTTATATAAAATCAAGACTAAATACAAGGTCAACCAAGAAGTTAGCTCCCAACATAGAAATTATGAAATATTCCCTCCCCAGGTACTTATATTATAGAATCATAGAATCATTTAGGTTGGAAGAAACCTTTAAGATCATGAAGCCCAACCATCAACCTTTGGCCCTGTAAAATTAGTTGGAAGGATTTCACCTGGTAACTTGTGACTTTCTAAGACACTAAGAAACAAAGCAGCAGATCCTCTGCAGGAACGTGTAGAGAGCATCACTCTCTAGTCAGTGGACACGGAGCAATCATGGAAGCTGGAGATCTGAAACAGAAGCCAACATGCAATGGAAGCTTACTGAAATGGTCAGAGCAGTGGGGAATCCCTCCAGCCTGAAGACACAGCTCATCTGCTTGCCTTGCTAAGAAGTGTTGACTCAGATCCCCCGAACACAACACAAAGCTCTCAAGGAAGAGGTTTTGGTGAATCACACTTGGTTATACCCCAAGCAACTAGCAGACTGGAGCACGCAAAAAGGTTTTCCTCCTTTCTTGCTGGCTTGAGCAAACCTCCCTCAAGGCAGAAGCCTCTGCTGGAAAAGGAATGCTCCATGCAAACCCACGCTCCAGGTAGTGCATTCGCAATGAGATGTAAAAGTGACATCCATCTTGATTTAGTGCAGCTCAAGAGCCGCACTTGGACACAGTCCAAAAGTGCTGATTGTGCATTGCAGGCCTTCGAAACATGTCCCGAGACCACAGCTCTCCCCGTTCTGCCAGTAAGTAAAATATAACCCAGAGGCTTCTTTTGTTGTACAGCAATCAGGTTCTCCAACTCCATTTCCCAGCTTCCTTCTCTTCCACCGTGCTCACCGTTTCTGTTTGGTCCTGACAGCTGCATGTCAGTCAAAAATCAAACTTCTTGCAAGCAAGCTGGCTTCAGAGATGAGGAGATGGCATAAAAAATACCACAGACAAGGGGCAGCCAGGCCTTTTGCTCCTGTCTTAGTGTGAACGTGACAAATGACATCTGAGTGCTGCCTGTCATGCCTCCCCATGCTTCTTTCCACAAGCAAAATTTGGATTAAACTAACTCATATACATTGTCCCATTATTTTCTTCCTTTCAAGCTCTTAGTCTGGCTTTGGGGGGGAAAAAAAGGAGGGTGACACACACAATGCAGACAGGTAAAAAATGGGGGGTTCTCTGACACTTTGAACCAAGCAGAGCTGGCCGTGGAGTAGCACAACTGGACTCTGAGCTTCTCACACTACTATCTGATAACCGAGCAAGCGTAAGGAAAGGGAGGCACAGATCTGTGTGCATCTGCGCGCGTGGGTACACATGAACTTGCCTCTCATCTTAGTTTTGAACAGCTAGAGAAAATCTTCAAAATGGGCAACAGTCGCAATGCAATCAGACAGACAGACTGTCTGCAGAAAACGATCTAATTTGGTCCTGTTGCCCCTTCTGAAAAATGATGTCGACAGAAGATAAGGAGACAGAGAGTTTAAAATTGTTCTATCAGAACCAGTTGCCTGTTAGGAAGCTTATTCGAGGCAATTCAAAATTGTTCTGCCTTTTCTTTTTTTTTTTTTTTGTCCTCTTCTTTTTTCCTTTATTTTTTTTTCCCCAAGGCAATTGCCCATCAGGAGGATTGTTTGTAGCTGAAGTAAAGGCTAAAATGGTTTACGTAGCAGGAAGAGGCACTGTGAATTTGTACATACCCTGCACGACAGACAGACCCTCACATGCATATTTCCCTTACCTTGTTTTGCAGGTTTCTTCTGTTTGCTGCTGAAGCTTTTCCTTCCTGAGAGACTGTTTATTAGTTGAAAATGACAAGAGTTTTTTCATATTTATTTCCCAAGGCAGGCAATTCAAATAATCTCAGAAAATTGTTTCCCTATTCGGTTAGGCTCTGTAATAATGCAAAACCAAATCTTGTCATTTACTAATGAGCTGAGATGGATTTTCTAGAGGAAGACTAAGAGATGGATGTGGCTCTAGCTCATCCTCTCCAACACCACAGAGGGGAGTGTATTTTGCACAGGGATGGCCATCGGCCAAGGATGGAGGCATCTCAGGAGGGATCGCTGGGTGAAGAACTCCTTCCTTGTCACCAAATGCAGTCATTCCTTTCTAACCACTACCTTCTGGTGGTCACTTTACTGGTTTGGTGTTGTTTATACACTCATGCTTGTTCATGTTAAAGAGAGTCATCCTGAGATGATCAGTGTATTATTCTGTATATACCAGTGTATTAGCATATAAAGCAATGGTATTTGGAAGGGCTTGAGCCTGGCCAGTCCAGGTCTCTGACTGGGGTACATGTCAGCAGCTGAAGGACAGCTGTGAATAACACAAGCCAGCAGAGCCCAAGGGGCACTGGGAACCGGCCAAACAAAAGAGGTAAAGCCAGAAGTCAAGAATGACCTTGCATTCTCCATCCTTTCTTGCCTGTTTGTTTTCTGTTACAGTTTTCTCTCTCCGCTTCTCTGTCCAGTACTTTTTCAGAGGAACACCATCTCAAAGGAGGGGCTCACAAAAAAGAATTCATTATTTTGTTAAAAGTAGAGTTGGAAAGAACAAAGTCAAAGTAATTAACTCCTGATATTAGCAGATATCATTTCCATCTGCAGGTCTTCCATCTGAACTCCTCCATCAAGTTCTTACTAGACAGTAACATCCAGACCCCAAACATCACCAGCACTGTTTTGCCACCTGCCTTCACCACCTGAAAGCAATGTGTCCCTGTTCAGCAAGGACCGGATAGAGACTTCTTTCTTTCAAGACCCATTTTATACCTGTGCATCAAAGGGAACATGAACTGACAGGGTGGCAAGGTAACAGACAGCAGGTGTTTGTCTGGCTCGGTCTGCTCATGGATGAACAGTGAAGGATAAAAGACTTCAGGACCCCCTGCAGGCACCACTGCAGCTCCCTCACCCACGTCCTTGGCAGAAAGATGCAAAAATGCTCTTATGCACCAGTTCTTCCTCCAGAAAAGTTGCTTCTCAAAGTTAACCTACTCAAGGAAAACTCTTGCAAGCCAATTTCATCCACTTAACCATGGACCATCAGGCACAATACCATCTCTGCTGCCTCATGAAAAATGGCAGAGAGATGTATTTGCACAGAAATGAGTAACTTGCAGAACACATTATAGTAAGCACTAGCTAACCCCACTGGCAGAAAATGCAAAGATCTGTGCTGTCCTGTTGAACTAAGGCTGAACAACTTCAACTTCCACAGGGCACGCTCTGCACTTCAAAAGTCTAACAGCTATTAAGTAAAAAAGAAAAGTTTATCAGACAGAGCAATTTTTATTGAT
This sequence comes from Chloroceryle amazona, assembly GCA_027560015.1. NCBI lineage: Eukaryota > Metazoa > Chordata > Aves > Coraciiformes > Cerylidae > Chloroceryle > Chloroceryle amazona. The sequence goes on along the minus strand of JANHFX010022046.1, from coordinate 29,937 downwards.
GTTCATTAGCTATTCAAGACTACACGGCCTACCCAGATATATTTTATTATCTAATGTAAGAAAATTTTCTACATCAGATCTTACCGTACAATGAAATCATTCTTTAAAGAAGATTTTTTCAAATTAAGGTAGTCCACAAAAGAGCAATAAGGCATGAGATACTGGTGAGGCCATTCAAGTTCAGACCAGTTACAGACCTATAGATAGTTTATGTGTAGATGACAGGTATCAGTTATGAGTTTGGTCTGCGTAGGTTTGGAATATAAATTGGTAGATGACAATGAAAGACATTATCATACACAGAATACATTACCATACATGTTTTGTTACTGTGAATGACACACATGAGGAACATAAACCCTCAGTACTGAAGACCAAGCAGTCTTCTAATCACAAAACAAGAGGAACCGTGGCTCCATTCCCAGGTTTGCTTTTAAGGACCTCATGACGACAGTTGTCAAAGTGCAATCTGTTTCTGGTCAGTACAGCAACGCCGAGCCAGAGAACAGCTACTCAGGAAAGCTCATGAATACAGGCGGCCCCTCCCTGTGTTAGGGCAGCCCTGTGTCCCTCCTCAGAGGTACACCAGAGCCACTTTAACCACCCACAGAGCAGCATGTGAAGTGACATCAGCCCTCGGTCACCACTCCTCGTGCCTGAATTTAAGGCAGTGAGTACAACGCTCTCTTCACCTCCTCATCCCTAAAGTCCTTAAACCATTCTCTTCTCTGCCAAAAGGCTGAGTGCTGAAGGTTGTTTTATGACTGAGCATAAAGCAATCCCAGAATGAGGAAAGTGAAAAGGTGGCTCTTATAGACTCATGGAAACAAACACTTAGATCACCAAGTCTGCCTTTCCTCAGAAGATAATAAGGAATTTTATACAGCAAACCCTTCATGGAGCATAATAATTTGTGTTTGACTTACAGCAAGAAAATGAAGCCAGTTCCATCCACACTTGAAGGGTGAGCCTGGTTGGCTGTTGGAGCATATGACAAAAAGATGTGGTGGATTTCCTGGCTCTTAGGGTTTCAAATCTTCTCTGAAGATCTCTAAAGGACCACTGTTAACCAAACACAAGTCATTTGGCTTAACTCAAAACGGGGTGAAGCTCTTCATAGTCTATATTACACAGGATGACCTAAATGACAAGATAACCTCATTCTGCACCTTACTCTCTCTATATATATCCCCAGCTTATCCTATGGCAAAGGCTGCCACAAACTAGTGTGATGTTACTGTGCAAGGCATGAATGTGGAACAGCCCAGGGCCTGATCCTGCCTCTCACAAGACCAGTGGCTGCTTTTGTCATTGAATTCGATGTGAGCAGAAATGACGCTAAGATTTTTCCAGTTCAGATGGCAGCTATTAATTTGGATGATGGTTATTTGATTCCAAGGAAAGCCAGTGGAATCAAGTTAAAAAGACAGAGATATATTCATATATCCTTAAACTGGGAGACACCGCAACTCACTGATAACCTAAATTAGATTGAGCTAGTGCTATCTCTAATTAGGATCTTTCACTATGAACAAGGAAAGAGGACAAAGTGAATTAGCAAAGGAAACAGTACATACATTGGCTCAAAACAATAACCAGAAATGTTTGCTTCCACGTCAAGATGCCATGTACGAAGAAAAAAACGTTTCAAAAATTATTTTCCCAAGGAAAAGCTGAAACTACTCAGAATCAGAGAGACTCACTAGAAACGTTGGTGATATTTATTAACTAATTAGCTAAATGACCTTTGCGTCATTTTTACACACAGTTTTCTTTCATAAATATTTCATGAATTACATGTAATTATTAGTAACATCAACTTCAGTGAATTAATTACTGCCAATTCCTATTAATAAAATGCATCTTGTAATAAATAATGTTAGTTTATTACAGAGTATTGGTCTCGGAGGTATTCACATCTGTCAGTTGCCTTCTACTTCAGGCTAAAAGAAAGGTAATCAAATAACTGTAATTATTGTACTAAATATATCACCGTTTGTTTAAAATGTCAATGGGAATGGATAAAGGCATTTGTAACAATCCGAACGAGCATCCTAATCTGCAGTGGTGTAAGTGCATATGACAAAGAGCCACATTACCACCAGGACACTGCCTGAGGTCTGGGGCTAACAGACAGACATGGCAGCAAATGGTTACTTCTCTGATTTACTAACAGGTTTTTTGCCTATAGACCATTGGCTTAAAGTTACTCTGATAAAGAAACAGCAAATTTAAACTGATGGCTCCTAACTAGCCCGTGTTTAAGTGTTGGTGGAGTTAGTCCAGTCCTGGTAAACTGGGTTCCACATACTGACTGATGTTACCAAGACTGGTAGAATCATAGAATACCAGGTTGGAAGGGACCTCGGGGGTCACCTGGTCCAACCTTTCCTGGCAAAAGCCCAGTCTAGCCAAGCTGGCCCAGCACCCTGTCCAGCTGAATCTTACAAGTGCCCAGTATTGGGGAATCCACCAACTGCCCTGGGGAGATCTTTCCAATGCCTGGTTGCTCTCACAGTGAAAAACTTTCCTCTTGTGTCCAGTCAGAATCTCCCCAGGAGTAACTTGTACCTGTTACCCACCTGAGACTCTAAGGTTGTTGGACCATGAGTTACAGCAGAGCAAAAACCAGCAAAGGCCACTTTCCTCCTGCCTTACAACTACCAGGCTTTTTGCCAAGGCTTTCTGCAACCTGCAGCTTTCCAGGCTGCAAAGCTCATCCTCGAGCAGTGGGGCTGCTCCTTTTTGCTGTCCTGAAGGGTGGACCCTTCTCCAAATAGCTGCTCCTAAGCCTCACATCTGGCAAGCACAGAAAGCAACCATGCTGACAGTCTGCTCAGCTGCAGCAAGGAGTCAAAAAGCAAAACCAGGGAGTTTTAGTTTATTTATCACCATTGCCACACAAGAATGGTGGATAATTCTCCAGCACTATACTACTCAAAACCGCTTGTCTACCCTATCTAAATGCATAAATACTGGCAAGCAAGACAAGCTTCAATTGGTGACCTCTGTCAACACGTAAGCCCTGGAATAAACCACAAATGACCATGGTATCTCATGTTTTGTTGTTTTTTTTTTTCATGCAGCAGCATGAAACGGTAGCAAAATAAGCCTGATTATTTTTACTTCTTTAAATCTAAAAGTAAATCAACTGTGGCACTGATCATTATCTCCTGTATCATACCTGCTACCTCAGAATGACTCTGCATCCCAAAAGTTGTGTCAGCAACCTAGAAAGAAGCTGGAATCCCTTCTGGCAGAGTTCAGAGCTGAACGGGGGTCACCACAGCTGAGATGGGCACCCTCTCCACTAGAAGCTTTTTGTTGTCATTTTAAGAGAAAATTGCATATTTTGAAGGCAGGCTTTGAAGTTATTACTGGAATGACAACTGGAAGACATGAGTATTACAGTTGGTTTTAAAGATGAGGGAAGTGTTGACCTGCTCAGGTCTATCAAGGAGGTTTGGCTTTCAGAAACTCGGAGAAACAAGAGAAAGCACCAACCAGATTTAGGTACCTCCCAGAGCATTGCAGCAGTTGAGAGGGTGGCTACACCTCTCATAAATACCACTTCACATAAGTACTTGAATAAAAAAGAAGGAACTTTTTCAGACCATGACTTCTGAGACTGACTGGTAAGAATGAGAATAATGCCCATCACCTGTATCATCTGTTCTGGGTGTAAATTCTTCTGGGTGGGTGCTGCCTCAGGGCGTTGCTATAGCTCTCTTGGTAACAGAGCAGAGATCCCCACCAGGCCTTCATACAATGCCTCAGATTGGAAGGGACCTCCAAAGGTCATTTAGTCAAACCCCCTGCAGTGAGCAGGGCCAGCCTCAACTAGAGCAGGGTGCTCAGAGCCCCATCAATCCTGACCTTGAATGTCTCCAGGGATGGGGCCTTCACCACCTCCCTGGGCAACACGTTCCAATGCTCCACCACCCTCATAGTAAAGAGCTTCTTTCTAATGTCCAGTCTAAATCTACCCTTCTCTAGTTTAAAACCATTGCCCCTTGTCCTATTGCTACAAACTCTGTTGTTGCAAAAGCAACAGTAGATGGGTAACACCTGCAAAGTCCGAGCGTTGTATTTTGTTGTATCTCAGTGAACCTCTGTATTACAAGGATGCAGTTGCCTCGTTTGTTTAAACACCATAAGCATTTAATGACTGCATGTCCTGCCTTCCTAAAATACTGAGGAAAGGGTTTTTTACTCAAAGCTGACACCCATAAAGTATAAGCACAAGTTAGCACGTTCCCCTTCTTAGCAGGTCTGAGTATTTGCTCTGAGTTGCAGCAGACTGGAGGTAACAAGTCATAACCAGGCAGCTTTAAATCATGGAATGGGAATGTACCAACCTTGTTTCTTTTGCCTGTCAACCTCTCTAGGGTAATATCTTACCGCCCAAATTTCATTCATTCCCTATTCTTTGATGCAGTCTTCCTCTAGATTTATACACTGAGTTGCAGACAGGAAAAAGAGGTTTTACCACTGAGTGGTAAAGAATTTTTTCAGGAGCTTCTTTAATTTCCCTGCACATTGTAGAATAGTACACTGCAAAATTGAGAGGCACATTTCTGAAAGTTTGAGGGAAAGAACTAGGAAGAAAATGGAGAAAATCTAGCTTAACAACTCTTTCAATTTTGAAAATTGCAATTTGACAGCAATCCTGTGGGCTGGGAAATAAACGTTCATGCCTTTGCCTCTATAGTCATTTGATTGATGTCAAATTGCTTAAGATGAAATAAAGAGATGCAGTCATATTTTTCCAGCTTCTTTCTATAGAACTGGGGTCACAGTATTTGGGATCAAAAAAGTTATTTATGACATTTATTTTCGACCGCTGATTGCACTTTAGCCTCTCAAAATCTTGGTTTTATCATGAAGATGTGCCTTTTTATTTAGAACTTCCCAGCACCATGGTTTCTTAGACTGAAAATGTACACTTCTGATACAGGAGCCCACCCTTTTCAAAACTTAATCCTTCAATTGCTACAGGTTCTGATGCTGACCCTACAAACCCCTTAAATTAACTTCTTTTAAAGTACCTACATAGTCTCATTGACTTCAGCAGGTTTAAATGCAGTATACTCACACATAGGAGTAGATAGTTCCATATTGCTAAAGCTCTTCAGGGCCTTCTCTTACCAATACACTCATGCTGTTGCCAGGATGAGCAGGGCAAATGTTCTAAACCAGCTGCAAAAAAGTCTCTTCCAAAGACAAAGAGCAAGTGAGAAGTCACACAAGACTTTGGTAAGACACACTGCCTTCCTTTCTCTCGTTGCCTCCTCAGCAACCCCTGCTAGACAATAAGGTTTTCCCCCATACAACCAGATTTTGATTGGATTTGATTTCCTCTGGCAAGGTGAGCGCACAGAGTAGCCGTGTTTTGGACATATGGCCAGGAGTGACATTTGGGGCAAAGGTGTTAGGAAGTTATAACAATGCTGAGTCTGGCTGCTTTGTAATCATCTCAGCCTGTAGCTTTCGCAGGGCTTTGCAGAGGAGGTGACTGTCATTAACACCAGTACTGATGGGCACTGATGTGGAGAAAGTAAAACAACTTGCACAAAGTCCACCTGCAAACCAGCTACACCCAGGTTCTGCTCATTGCCAGGTACCAAAAGCTGCAAGTCCTATCTCAAGGCATAGCAGAGGAATAAAAGATGTAAATAAATAGCAGGAGCTCTGTGATCAATGGACCTCAGCCTTCATATAAGCTTCTTGCACAAACAAGTGTTATTTTAAAATGCTTCAAAAACTGGAATCAGGGGACCCTAGTTGCTTCCTTAGATTAAAACCCTTGGGTTTCGATAGCTAAAACTAGTGGGTGAGAAAAACCTACCCCTGGATCTCCTATAAGAATTGGGTAACTTGTCTTAAATGGCAACTCAACTCCTAATGCAGAGATCACCCTTATACAATTTTATTCTCAGATGCTATTCCATTCATAAATTTTACAGTATTTTGAATTTTAAAACAAAAAAAAGGCAAACAAGAATCACCTTATCAGAATAACAGGAAGCAAATTACAATGACAAAAGGTAGGAAATGCAGAGTAATTATAATTGCTGTTGATTCTATTTTTGCTGAAAGTTAAATGCTGCATTATTATGATTAACTTTCTGTATCATACAGCTTCTCATTCATCCCAATACCCTAAATGTTATTCAAATGTCAGAAATTTAAGAACAGTCATCCAGAACTGAAAACAAAAAAGCCCCCCAGCATTTAATATTACAATATGCATAAAAATAAATTTAATTAGTCACCAAGGTGGGGGGGAGGGGAAGGGAGTGTTACTAAAACTTTATAATTACCTGATATAAAAAGCAACTAACAAGACCATTCTGCATTGGATATTATCCAGGGGAAAAAAAAAAATAGAAATGAAACCTATGTTGCTGCTTCAATACCATCTAATACTAGGAATTGGCAGAAAAACATCCATTCTACAAATAATAGCTCAACAGTCCCAAAGGACATCAAAACATGAATAAGGGAAAAAAAAAATAAATAAAAAACCCTCAAGCCTTTCCAAAATGGTGCTAATGCTGCACTGAAACTTAATTTTATAATTTACTGGCAGTCAAGATGGCAGGAAATAAAATAATTTGCTATATATTCTGAACAACAAACCCCCTGCTTTTCCTGGGAAGGGTAATTATCCCTAAAAAAAAAAAAAAAAAAGAAAAAGAAAAAAATACGACATCTCATATTAAGCTAAAGTCTCATCAAGAAGAGAAAGAGTGCCTCATTACATGTAATTACCAGGGAATTAGAAACATCATTTAACTAAATGAGCGAATAATGCTCAGGATATTGAAGAAACTTGCCTGCACTTCTGCAGAGCACTCTAAGTCCCATTACAAAAATTGCACCTCTTTAATGGAATAATTTTAGGCCTTGTCTGCCTTGCTTTAAAAATAAAGAGCCTCAGAGAGGCAGAAAGAGGCTGAAACTACCATAAACAACTGTTGAAAAGAGCTGCAGAGTAGGAGTAGTCTCTACTGGATACCATGATTTAAAATGACTCATAATCTAACATAATCATGAAAATTAAACCTAAGGACTTGGGTGGGAGGATGGGAGAGAGGGAGGGAAACGAATTACCCTTTTTAATTGTACTTACTCAAGACTACAATGTATTTATAATTATACATTATAGATAATGGGTGCAAGATTCTAGGTTAAAGGTAAATCTTATCTAGAGGGATGAAAAGCTGCTGCATTAGAAGGCAGCTCCAAAGAGAAGCATACCTGCTGATAGATTCTTGCTCTCCTACAATGCAAACTTTTTTTCAAACAGTAAATATTTACTGGGGGAATTAATAACGGCCATGATCATGCATCACATGTAAATGACATAAACTCTATTTTAGGAACACAGTCTCTGCCTGTAAAGGTGATTCTGATGCCGTAGGAAGAAGTAAGATCTGGAAAATGTTATTTGCCACCATTTTGACACAGAGGTTGATCCTACGCCAAGAGAAAGGAGGTTTTCCTCACTGATTTTAGCCAGAGGAATTGTCTCAAAGCCTAATAGCAAGTCACTAAATGGAAACAATATCCCACGAGTTCAAAAGGTTTTGGTCAGGGTTTGAATCCTGGTTCCACATCACTCTGGGAGGAGCTAAATAACTGAAGTGACATTATAGCAAAGTCCCACCAAAATGTCTTCAAGTTGATGCACAGGAAAAGCACCACTTTTTTTTTTTTAATAAAATGTCCTTAGAGAAATGAAAAATGCAGGGAAGTAAAACAAGAAAGAAGGGGATACATAAAATACATCATCTGAAACACGCACGCTCCCTCTATTAAGATTTTCATCTTTCATTTCCTTCTCTCCACAAACACAAAAATCCCTCACCATAGAGATTCTCAGCAAATAAGGGTGTTTATTTTCTTTACTGTAAACAGTTCCACAGCAGAACAAGGTGTTAGAGTAACAAATACTGAAGTAAGAGGAAGGGAACTATAGCCCCAAAGTGCTGAATCTGGACATCTCCACTGGGTAAAGCAGGAGAGCAGAAAAAATGATGATTTTGGCATTTCAAGGCTGCTCGCAGAGGTTTGCAATCGGAAGAGGAAAAAAACCAAACGTGTTTGCTTGGGGTTTTTTGTTTTATTTGGGGATTTTGATGGTAATTTAAAAGTCCAGAAAACAGCTTGTGAAACCATTATGGTTTTATTCAATGTCTCAATACGTCTGCCACTTACAAGTTATATTTGAATTATATCTGAAGGTAGGAATTGGGGCTTAAAGAAACGTTAAATATTTACACACACACAAAAAAAAACACAACCCCCTGTCGGTGACATGGGAAGGGAGGGTAAGCAGAATTATTTTGAAACCACTGAAGTTTCCAGAACATGGAATAAGTAAGATAACCCCTCATGATAAGAGAAAGGGAATTGGTTCATAAGCCGTGTGTGAGGTCACAGTGGATGCAGAAACAAAAGCCTGGGTGGGACTATGTGCCTTTGAGGTAGGAAGCCCCTGGTGCTGGAGAGGCACATGATGAGCAGCTCTGACCAGCACCCTTGGTCTCCCTCACACAGCTCTGTGGGCATAAGCCCTGGGGTGAAGTTCCTGCGTACCTGAGGTGTGCAGCATTACCTTCTGCCCTGAGAGGTGAAGGAATCACACAGGGGTTTTTCTGCGGGTGAAGAGTCACGAGGAGGCTGCACCATAAAGCAGCCACACCTGAAATTTCGGTTGCTATTTAGACGTCAAAAAGAATAAAGCAATGGCAAACGTAGCCCTGAAGCACATAAGGGGTGTTTGCAACGCTGGTGTTAGGCTCACGGATGGGAATAAAAAGGGTGGGTTGTGTCCTTCTGAATCTACAAGCTGCAGGAGGTGAATCCTGATGCTGCCAAAGGCTCCACAACCTCAGCCTCCCGTTCCCAGAAACACCAGATTTTTAGCCTGTATTGGGACACTGGCAAACAACTGCAAACCAGGTTTCATCCTGTGCTGGACTGACTGAGATGCTGTATGTCATGGATACTTCAGCAAAAAGCACTGTTCTTACAAAGTGATTGAGAAGTACTGGAAGGTCTTAACCTTAATTGATTTGTTTTATTCCAGTTTCCTAAGGAAATGAGATTTGTGCAATGAAATTGCCCATGTCTATCTGCCCACATCGTTCTCCTCACATCCCCCTATTACTTTGGAACTGAATGACCAATTACAACTCAGTTTGACAGAGGAAGGAGGTCCTAAAGATATCAAATTCCTGTACCCCTCATGAAAGCAGGCAGCCAAGCAGAGGAGACAGCCTTTAATAATGTGCCCAGGAAGGAAGGGCCAGGAATCTACCTGGGAAAAGTTTCCTCCTGATTGTGGAAGACTTAAGTCTAAACTTGATTTCTCAGATGTCTAAGAACAAGCAACCACAAACCCCAGCTATGCAGAAAAATAATCAGACTGTTCTGCAACTCACTGAATTACATGTTCACTAAATAAAGTCAGATTTGGTATGGACAACTCGAGACCAACACAAGAAAGACGACACAAGTGGGGATCAGGAAAGAAATAAGATTTTGATTTGCATTTGCTGTCTCCATATTGATTTCCAGCCCCGTTAAAAAAAAATATATACCTGTATATATCATTCCAAATATTTCCTTCCCCACCTCATCTTTAAAAATCTCACTTCTAAACCCATTATCAGCCTAATTAAATTTTGGATGTATAAAACTGTTAGACCCATCTTTCTGGAGACTGTACGCTTTAATCGCAATTACTTGCTGCATATTTCATGATATATATCTTTTGCGTATAATTAGGAATAAAAAATGTAATCCCAAAAAGATGTTGAATAATTTAAATCCTGAAGATTTGATTAAAAGCATTCGAGGATTGCAGATGACAGGGAAAGAACAGTGACTCCATTATAACCAAGGGAAAAATTCAAGGATTTAAACACTTCTTTTCTTTCTCAATCCAAGTACTATGACCTGAAACCCAAAGATTTTAAACAGGAACAGACAGATACATTTCCTCAGATATATTCCTGCCATTTAATTTATGGTATAGGACTGAGGGTTTTGCACAGAAGGACAGAGGTTTCATTTGAAAAGTTTATCTACAAATATTTCTCACATCATTTCCCTCTAAAATCTCATTAGCAGAAATTAATGTACTCTGACAGAAACTGGGCACTTGGGCAGCATTACCTCCCAGGGATGGGGTGCTTGCAGGCCACTACCTAAAGCCCTCTCGTGAAGAATCAAGCAATCTCAACAGAAAAAGCAAAAGCCATGTTCTCAAAGTGTATCATTTACAAATACAAGAGAGATTTATACTGTCTTACTACAGTCTGTGTCACCAGTTGGTATCCTTAAACGAAGCGGAGTCACCAGTAAGTAAAACAATTCAAACCAGTGACTTTATCTATAAAAACAAATGGCAAACACTAAGCTACTTGCCATCAGGGGACTGGGAACACAGAGGTCTGTCCCACTTACAAATACCCCGTGTGTTTGCTTCCAGGGAAAATACACCTGCAGCTTCTCAAGAGCTTTGTAGCAAGGGGGGAGCATCCGACAGCGCGCAAAGGGGCACGTCTAGCGCGGCGGAAACTGCGGCCACCAACTGCCCAGCAGAACACAGAATGTCTCTGTGGGACAAGAAAGCCAATATAGCAATAAGAGACATCAGAAAATGAGGGTGTGGAACATAGTAAATAATATATATAATAGATATTCTTGATGTCTCCATTCTTTTGTCTGCTGCAGAAGCTACAGCTGGGTGATTTTTTTCTGTTTGTTTTTTTTTTTTCAAGCTTTACAAAGGAGATCACAAATTTGCTACTTAGTATTTCTTAATAGTCTTTGATTTGCCAGGCCTGAATTAGTGTTTGTTTTTTTCTGCCTAGATAATACTATGTAGAAACACGATGGCAGGTTTTATTATTATTTTTCATAGCACAACCTGTAAAATGCTTGTACTTTCTACTTCCATCCTGTTAACATCTATCCTTCACTAAAGTAGAGAATCGAGTCAATCTTTGTATTCTGTTGGAATCTCTTTATGCCACTTAGCGATACTATTGTGTGGATAGATAGTACACACACTGCAGCGTTGTATAAGAAAAATTTGCATTTAAGAAGATTCATCTAAGGATCTTAACTCTCCTTTAACAATTTGGTCTCATTTACCTTACACGAAAGCACCACTCGCTCGATTGCCAAAAAAACTGCATCGCAGGAATAAAAAAAGATTACCTCAAATAACTCCCCACCGTACGTCCAGGGCAGAGGCAAAAAATTAAACCAATTACGTGAGCTAGGAATCAAGAAATCTGTTCAAGTCCTGCCTTTGCTTTGTGACAAAAGAAATCCGCTTCCTTATTCTGTGCCTTTGTTGACATCTGTGGAATGAGAATATTTCTTCTCTCTCAACCTTTGGCTGTCTTATCTATTTAGGGAACAAATTCTCAAGCCAGAATCATTCCTTACAATGCATCTGCACAGGGCTGAGAATAAGGCAATGGTGGCCTTTGTTGCATTGTTGTCGCTGCAGATCAGCAGTGGTCTGCAGAAAGCACAAGCAGGGAAAACCAACCCTTGTTTAGTTTAATTTAATCATTAGGAACCCTTTGGCATAAGTGAATAAATTATTGCTTTGTTTTCACTTCAACTACCTTGCTTTGTTTTTACCAAGGAGAAGATAGTGGTTTGCTTTGATTAAAATATCTACATGTCAGCTACACACTGGTAGAAGGGCTGTTTAGTGCCAGCTGATGTGAAGGTGCCTGCAATCTTAAACTACGAGTATTTTAAGACTGGTGTAAACAAAATATTTATACAGCAAATAAGAATCAGGTACTCTGCTTTACCAACCTTATACAAGTTCAGAAATGCCTGCAAAACAAAACCATACATTGAATTTAAGAAACACAATGGTCATGTTTAAAGGAACCACACTGCAGAGCTCTGCCCCGGGTGGAGGTCTCCAGCACCCACCAGCTCTGGTGTGCCAGGTCACACTGACAGGGTAAGCTGGCAAGCAAGGGTGGATTCCACACTGAAATGAATTTGTCTGTTAATGGTGATGGGAACTATAGAGGAAAATAAAAGCCTGTCTACCAACGTTAATAAATAGGAATCCCTGCCTTGGTTACAAACAATACTAGCTTGCTGTAATGCCAGGTGAGTGAATGATCAGAGACAAATTTAGCACTGTAATAACTGCAAGTACAATCAGTACAGGCTTGTCTTTCCTGCCCCAAGATGGAACCAGTTAAAACCACACCATTCCCAGCAGATGCTTGTCAAACCCGTGCTTGAGACATTCCACAGATGGAGATGCTGCAGCTTCCCCAAGCAATTTATTCCTGGGCTCAACCATCCTTACACTTAGAAAGTTTTTCCTAATGTCTGCACTAATCTCTGCTGCAATTTAAGCTCATTATGCCTCGTCCTAGTCCCAGTGGACGTGGAGAACAGTTTATTCCCTTCCATTTTGCAGGTAATCACAGGAGACTCTGAAGACCTATTACATCCCCCGTGTTGCCATCACGCGTTAGCACATTTGTATCTCTTCATGCTATAGGAAAATGTAGGGTATAGACAAAGAGCACCCCACGTATAGTCTTAGGAAATAAGACATATTTCACAAGAAGTACCTTTAGCATATTAGTTATAAGAATATCCAGGCGAGTCCTGTATTTGACTTCTCGGTTCAAAATTCTACACATCTGAATGTATTACAAAGTATCACTTAAATACTATTCTGAACAAAGAAGCCTGATGCATCTCAGAGCAAATGTCACGTTGCTGGAGGACTAGAAGTTGTATCAGTTGCATATTGACTAAAAAAATTACTAGCGTTGTGGTTATGATTATACTAAACAACATAAAAGCAGCTAATGGTGTAATCACCAGAACAGATGTCTGCTAGTCAAAAGAAATAGGTTCTGCTCCAGACCACTAATACTAATCATGGATGGTGGACGTGTCATTTAAGCCAACGTTTGCAAGAGCATCCAACAGTAGAAACACACAGCTTCGGGGCATCTAAACAAACACACCAACTGAATTACTGCTCAACTTAGTGACTACACGACTCCAACTACAGAAAATCCTTAATTTTCAAGGCAGCCAAAACCACGGGACACTTACAAGTGTGAGCCAGTTAAGGAAGGTGGAGCCAGCAAAACTTGCACAGCTTTACAAAGGTCAGTCGCAACGGCATCGCTTAAGTCTTTGTGTTCGGCATTCAGAGTTCAGTTTTGAGCTCAGAGCAGGACTGGTTTTGCTTGGGGAAAATGTCCATCTGAAGGACACAGGTTTTTAATATATATTTATTATAATTCCAGCGGCAGCACAAAACATCCCATCTGAGATGTGGCAGAGCTCCAGACCTGTACGTAGTAACCCTCCACTGATTATCTTGAAGTACTGGCCAACAGGAAAAAAAAAAGTACACTTACCAGCACGCTTTTGTAACATTCAGGGCACAGATGCCACTTGGCTTCTAATACCACAGTGTTATGAGCCTCTTGTGAGAGACAACCCGTGATATTTTTTCCTGCGAGCAGTCAACGGTGATTGATGACTCTATTAGAATGACGGCTATGGCTCCATGTTTTCTGTATGGCTCTCAACACCGGCCAAAAAGCAATGACTTAAGGAGCTTTTTTAGATCTCAATTCCTCTGATCACGAGTCAGTATATCCTCTTTGTTCAGCTGCTTGTTATATAGGTCAGAAAAGGCTCATTTCATCATTTCTCCGGCTTATGAACCTCTGCCTTGACCTGCGTTTCTACAAGAGAGCTAATAAAAGATTAATCTTGTAAAAGAAATATCCGTATTCCAACTGCACGTAATTGTTCCTAACCTCCAGACACAGCTGTAGCCCTGACCAAAATTTCTCTTCTCCTCCTTTATAACAGTTGTCTATTTTCTAGAGAGTCTTGTTTCAGGCACGTATATAAAACACTGACACACCACGAGGAATTTTCCTACCATTTTTAGACAAAACAGAACTATTAAGTCCAAACTGTTTCTCTTCTGTATCTTGGGCTACCTTTGTCCACTGAAGCATACAGATCTCAGTACATCAAGCATTAAGAGTTTCTCCCCCCAATAATTACCAATGAAAAGTTGTGCAGGTGGCATCATTTCCAGGTCACCTGTCTACTTTATTAACCAAACTATTTGGAATTTCCCCAGTTCTTCCTTTGTTTTCCCCTACTTATTTCACTTTGTGCCCCACAGTTCTACGCCTCTAAGTCCTCACTCTATCCTCTCTCCATTTCACATGTTCCCTCCTTCACATCGTCACCTTTTCATTCATCCCAGCCTATTTCTGCCTTCACACATTTATTTGGCTCCATCCCCACCTCAGGTCTCTCTTCTGCACAAGCAGGGTCACTGTTGTGCTTTCAGGTAACAATTCATTTGGGGGCTCACTCCTGGGTTTTGTGATATTATACACGCTCAGCTGAGAGAAGACAGAAACAATAGATATTGTGTATGTTTGATCTGCAAATATATATTTATACCTGCACAGACACACTGTGGTATGGGAACCTGGAACACCTAATACTGTTCTTAACACAGTCTGCTGTTTCAGCCTACAGTTATTCCCTGAGCTAGGAATTTTGCTTAGGATTTGCAAGTCGTTCTCACAGAAACCTTTGTTTCCCGTGGTTAAGCCCCAGACTCTATCAACTGATTCCTCAAACAAATTAAAATAAAAACCACACACACCCCAAGGTGTCATCACTTCCTAAGTTGACATCCGAAATTCAGCCTTTGCCCAACATCAGTGTCATGCACCCTCTGAGCTAAAAAAGCCAATTAAATTGGAGGAAAAAGGGATGGTGCACACCTGTCAGAACAGAGGCTGGATGCTACTGTAGCAAAGTCATTGTTCATATTTAATTCAGGAAGATTTTTTTTCCCCATACCTATCAAAACCAATTTATATAATCAAAGAATCCATATCTAGCTCATGGCACTCTGCAAGATATTCCACATACGACTCATTTACTGAATCTACCTGGTAACAGCTCGAGTTTGTCAGCTTTCTGCACACACAGAGCACAGCTTCCTCTCCATCACCACCTTCACTGGAACGATCGGTTACTACTTCTGTTGTCAGCAACTTTGTTTTCTTAAATAAAGTACTCCCACTGGCTACACAAGCACTGATAACTCAGAAGAGAAGCTGAAGTACAGATCTAATCACCACTCCAAAATACCCACAGCTTAATCATCTTCCATAAGCCTCGTAAGAGATTTTCTCCATCTCTTACTATTCACTACAACATGAATGCTTAAATAGTTCCCAGACACCCGATACAAGCCACAACGGAGAGCACCGTGACACTCTTCTCAGCCAGAGCTGTATGAGACAGCTTTTACTGGTGGTACAAATCAGAAAACATTCTTTATTTCCACAAACCAGTCAGGCGTGTGCAACGTTGAATTAATTCTTTTTATCAGCTAGATGTGTAGGTTTAGTCTCTTGATCAGATCTACATTCCTGTTTAGAAATCAAGATAAGCACACAGTGTCAATGTTGTTTTTCTAATAGTACTTTCCTAAGAATTTTTTTTCATTTGTCCAAATTTAAGTATCATGGCTTAACATCCCTTGCAGGGAAGAAATTTTTCCTAATATCCAACCTAAATCTCCCCTAGTAGAAGTTGAGGCCGTTTCCTCTTATCACTTATTACTTGGGAGGAGATCAACACCCACCTGACTCCTGCAGCCTCCCTTCAGAGCTGAAGAAAGGGAGAAGGTCTCCCCTGAACCTTCTTTTCTCCAGGCTGAATAACCCTAGGTCCCTCGGCTGCTCCTCACCTGACTTGTGTTCCACTTGACCAGTTTCATTGCCCTTCTCTGGGCACACTCCACCCCCTGAATGTCCTTCTTATAGCAGGGAGGACTTTTCTTTCTTACCAACTGGCAATAAGGCAAACAAGACATTCATAAACCCGGGATATTTTCATGGGGGTTTGTGGCTAGAATGACATTTCTGTTCTGGGGAAACCTATTTTCTACCTTGTGTTACTGCATAAACACTGGGCTACCAGGCCAGATCTGCAGGCTTGGAACAGACTGCTCTACTGCAGGCTGAAACTACATTTGCTCCCCTCTACCCTCAATTCTTCTCAAGCAGCATAAATTTTAGTCTTTTATGCAGTATGTAGAAAAAAAACACCACACAGCAAAACAAAGCACCACATGCTCGAGTTCGTTTCTTCAGAACAGTTAATTGTTCTCCAGTAACGATCAAGTCACTGAGATAAACAAGCCCACCTAACACCTTTAGGCTTTCACAGCCCTGTGAAAACATTGTCTGGAGAGAACAACGGCCCTGGCTAATGAAGAAATTCCCACTTCACCTCACTGAAAAAGACAAAAGGCTCAGAAGTTTTCCATCAGGAAGACTGAGAACTCAAGAATTCTTGCAACTTAAAGGTTTGGTCTTAAAGTTCATTTTGCAAACAGTAAAGGTTGCTACACAAAGTATTTTCAAAAAACAAGCTGTGGATATTTATTGAACATTTATGAGACCACTGGAAATTTTCATAAACAGATACTACAAGATGTGTTAAGTTTTATAAAAGTATGTGAAAAGTTGTCTAGAGGACTGAGCTCATTTAGCTACAGACAGCAGATAAAGAAAAGTTTCACTAACATAAGGAGAGCAGTGACAGATTAAGACATACTACAATACACAGACATATATTTCTTGGTTAAAAACGACTTCAGTACAAAGATTGTTCTTCTCACTTCTATTGTTTTAGCTTAGTCTTGTTAGGAGAAGGTGGGCAACTCTTGTAGAGAAGAAGTATCACCAGAAGTCTAAGTAGATCTGCAATAAAGAAAGTGTATTTCAGCAAGCAATATTTAGAGTACTCCTAAGCAGGTAAAACATTCAACATTCTATAAAAGCAGAAATGTGTAGACAAACAGTTTTCACTTGGCAAGATCAGCTTTTTTGATCACTAAATTATGATATATTTTATCTTGCTACAAGCTTCCTTTATCTAATATGGTCCCATCTCAATGTATTTAAGAGCACATCATGTAGACATGCTAAGTGCTGCATATTAATATGCATAAAAGATGACTAGGAAACAACTATTAGTCTTCTGTCCGAAGTAACTTATTCTTAGAATAAACCAGAGATGACTCACACTACCGTAACATTAAAATATACACATCATTCTTAGTGCCCTAAGGTTGGCATAAGCAACTTGTAAATGTCAGAAAAGCATATAAACCTTGTTAATGTTTTCAGAAATTCATTTAAAGATAGAAACAGGTCCAAAAAGATGTCTGTCTAAATGCATTGCAATTACGTTACAATTATTTTCCAAATACACAGATATGCTCTGTCTTTTCTCAGCTCATTACTGACTCAAACAATTTGCCCTTCTGGGATCAATTGTTTGCTAATAAATAATTGTTTACAGTCACAAAATGATATTAAGGAGTATTCTTATTAGTTTTCCTTCTACAGCCTAATAAGATTCAAAACTAGCTGATTCCCAAGAGTCTAACCTTAACCTTGCTGTGTTTAACAGCCCAGGAAATGATGAACCATCTGTTTCAGAAAATAATGGAGGGCCAAGAGGAAATATTGTTTAATTGTAGATTAACCTCCTCATAAGGCAGAATGAAGCATCTACAGAATTAGCAACTATAACTAGCAATGAACAAAAATAACTGAATGCAGCTCTTACTATGACATGGCCAATAGCAGCAAGTATTCTTTTATCACTCTTTTTTTTTTCCAGCTCCCTCCCAAATACAAGTACAATCTGATTTAAAACTTAAAATTTATTCTCTTTGGCTTTTTTTTTTTTTTTTCCCCTCCTTGAGGAAGCCCCAGAAATAAATAGTTCTATTTTCCCATGAGCATCAAAACTTCTTTTAAAACAAACATCTCCAAGTGTGAGATGGTGTATTTATTGTTCTGCAACTCCCACCTCACAGCTGCACAATGATAAAATGGCTGCTCCAAAGCAATATACAAGTCACTTAAGGGACAGGGTACGGAGGAACTTTTATCACTTATGTGTATCTATTTACACAGCCAATGAAATACTAAGTAATGGAGAAAACCAGATAAAGTGCAAGATGGTTTGAGTACTAGAAGGGTAAAAAAAAACAAATAATAAAAATAGCAGTGACAAACCACAGGAATTTGAAAATAAAAACAACTGCTCCTGCGCTAGCATAATGAAGAGTAGTGCAATTCTGCACTGTGACAGCAATTTTTCTATGTAACATTCATGCCAAAGCGAGCTTAACAGAAATCTTTTACCTCCATCAATCAGTTTGCCCCGTTTTGACAGCAGCAATGATAGAAAAGTGTGTTATCAGAGGGCTGCAGCAAACTCCAACACATGCGAACTGAGAAAGCTTTCCCTTGATTTTACACAGCCTTCCCAGAAGAGTATCTAGATTCACTTCTGCCAGCGACAGCTGGGAGCATACTCAGCGTGTAAGGATTTCATTAATTCCAAGTTTTAAATATCCAAACACAGTAGCAGTTACTCAAATAAATTATTCTTGAATTCTTCACTTAATTCTGGAAGCAATGAGCTAGCAATAACTCCACGGCTTCATATAATAGCACCTATTCAAAAAGGAGAAGAGTTTGACATTCTTCTCCTACTAAACAACTAGGCACAATTTTATCCATCAGCCGTCTATCAACCTACGGATATTGAAAGCTTGGGTGAACAAGATAAAATCAAAACCAACCCTACTGTCAAGCTGCACTATCTACTGGCATCAATAATGCTATTCATGAATTTAGGAAAATTAATAAATCTTGGGATGAATGCTCAGCGAGTCTCAAATACAGGTGAAGCATACTCACTTGGGTTTTGTTTCTGCATCTGTCACTTGGCGAATATAGATACCATCTTCAGGATGTTCAATGTCATCCATTTCATACATATATGAAGAAGCTATTGCAAGGGTAGTTCCATCATTGCTGAAGGCAAGTGATGCTATGCTTGTGGGATACCGATGGAACTGACACAGCCGCTTTTTATTAAATGGATCCCAAATATTTACAAATCCATCGGAACCTCCTGAAAATTAATTTAAGAACGGTTTTTAAACTATAATTGGAAGACAGCAAGACTGAAAAGGTGCAGCAAGGGAGGAAAACAACAAGAAAAAATACCCACAAACAAAGAAAATAGAAAACTACCTGGAATTACTTGGTCAGTAAAAACACAAGGTTACACAGAGTTGCATATTTCAGTAAAGAGCACAATGAGTAGTTCCCAAAATCCCTCTAAAAGCGATTAACTCTCACTGCACCAAACCATTTAAAAACCCTACTCATTGAAAGAAATATAATTTAAATGCTTAAAAAGTAAGGGCACATGAAGTAAAGGCTGACCTGTTTAAATCAAAACTAAAGATACTGATGCAAGTGTTACCAAAGATTGAGTATCTCACCTGTAGCAAACGTGTTGTGGACATTATGGAAAGAAATAGCATTAACTGGATAAATCTGCTCAATGTTATTTTCCTTCAAACGATGACATTTGAATGCGTATTTCTTCTTCTGGATTTCTGGACTTGGATCCAAATATTCCACTGCAACACGACCTTCGATAGAACTTAAAACATAACCCTACCAAAAGAATTTACAGATAAGCAGTTTAGGAGTTTACAACTGGAGAAGCAACTGCAATACAATTTGTCATCTCTAAACTTAAATGAAATGTAAGCAATCTTAAATTGTGTACAATCAGAAACTGTTACCACAGACCCCTGGCATCATCAACAAAATCTGTTTCTAATAAAATAATGCAAAAAAAAAATGCTTTCTCAGAGAGATTCTCATTGAACCACAGTTTTAAGCTGACAGTGAGACTTTTAATTACCCCTGCAGGTCGAAACACAAGTTGATTTGGGGATTAAAAAAAAAAAGAATTTACAAAAAATTAAAAAAATCTTCAGAGTTAAGAAACCTCTTGTATTTGCCCACCTATCCCCTGGGGCCTCATTATCTGAAATATTAGAGACACTCGGGGGACTATTTAGTTTCAGAATTACATTACATTAATATTCATTCAGAGCTTTATACTAGCAACTAAACGCTCAAGTTGAAATTGTATTTTCAGTGAAACTTGATTATAAGTGGTGTCCACTTATCCAGTTAATTACAGTCCTGACTTAAAGTAACCTGAGATGCTGTTATTATAACTTCTGAGTTAAGCCCATAATAGATCTTTTCAGGAATAGGGCTGTAATGATACTTAGCTATAGCAAGGCTCTTTAAAATCCATAATACATACAATCTGGAAGATCAGCTTGTTTTACTATAACTGGAATTGAAAATGGACAAAGCTTTCATGCCAGTTCAAGAACAAGTAACTAGGTCTTGCAATTCCTGTACTATCACTATGTACAAGGGAAAAATTCCCCTTCAAATTATTTTGTCAGAAAAAGCTAATCTTTTTGCTTTACTTCAGAAAGAGAAATACCACAGATACATTATGTTAACCTACAGGGAACAGCTGTATGATCAGCTAAATTGTACAATTCCCCCCAGATAATGGATGATGGGCTCTCGAGTGCATGACACAGACTCAAGAGTTATAAAAAAAAAGGAAAAAATATATAAACTACATTCATAGTCTTAATCCTGCCCCTGTACCTAGGGTTACAATGCATAAAGGCTGCTGAGCAACTGACAATTCAATCATCGTCTTCTACTGTAACTTACTGGGTTTGGGTTGGTTTTTTATTATTATTTATTTTGGGTTTTAATTACATGTCAGCATTGTGAGGAATTAAATAGATTATTTTATTAAAAAGGAGACAAAAGAGAAAAAAAAAAAGAGAAGAGAAAACTAATTTGCTGGTAAGTTGGTGGCAAATATTCCTAAACCACACTATTAAAAAGAGTTAACCTGGAACAGAAAAACTTCAGCACTTCCCCCCCGCCCCCCAACTCCTCCCCCTTCCAGCGTTTGATTATGAAACCTGAAGACCAGAAGTTTACAATTTTTTTTTTTTTGATTGGTAAGAAGGAGAAAAATTGTAAAGCAAACCCCCTTTCACACTAAAGCATATTCAGCAGAAGTAGGAATTACTGACATGGTTTCCATACCTGTTTATTGGGAAACGCTCGGATACAGCGGGTCTGGTACTTCAGACTCGATTCTCTTCTCTGCTGAACGTAACCCATGTTCCGCAGGTCCCACACCAGCACTCTCCGACCTGCTGTCCCCACAATTAGCCTATCTCCAGACACAGAAAGTGTGTAGACCTTTAAAAAAAAAAACAAAAAACAAACCACACTATTTAACATCTATGAGCCTGGATATCCATGGTTCTTTGTACAAAATAAAATGTCAGTGATATTCAGGTGACATCTGCAATACAACCTATAGCTACAGAACTGCCTTTAGCTTTAAATTTATAACTCACATTTGGGATAAACAGCAGTAGTGTGCAGCTGGTTAATAAGACACTGATGCAGCATTTCAAAAGCTCACCTTAATTCTGTATCCTAGCACACAGCTCAAAAATCAAGCCCACTACTAATAATAATACTAATAAAAAGAGATTTAATGTGTGTGTACTTATGCAGTTCTAAATTTCAAGCACGGCTGTTCAGCTATCAGCCTCCAGATCTCAGTGATATCTGAACAATTTTCTGCACAAGATTTCTTCCTTTTGCTGGTATTACCTGTGTTCTAAATGCTACGCACGTACAAAAGCATTTATGTGTAACTTAAGAAGGAAATAAGTACTATTTGGGTTTTCCCCAGGAATTATTTCAAGCATTAAATTCACTGGATATTTCAAAGCAAGAAAATAGATACAAAGTAGCAGGGGTGGAAAGTGGCACGGATATCAGAATTCATCTCTGCTTGGTATGCACAGCTTGCTTTCCACATGAGTTCAGTTTAGTCCATAACACCACACCATGCATTTTCTTCTCAGTTTTCATCTGTCTGGTAATCATGCTTTTTTCTTTTTAAACAGAATACTTCAAGCTGAGTTTCATTTTAATACAGAGAAACAAATTTCCAAGAAATCATTAAAAAAATAAAGAGCTTTGGATACTTTATTAAAACTAAGTGCAATTGAAGGAAGCAGTATGTTTGACATCATTAAAAAAAGACTATGGCTTGGAATTTCAACTCTACTCCAAAAACTGGCTCAGACGTTCTCATTTTTGTTTATCAAAATTCTCATTAAAATATTCAGCATAAAAATCCTTCCAAGTATTACCTTGAATGCAGTTGATCTGGAAATATGTTAAAGAAGAAAAAAGGTTCAGTCAAAATCTCTGTGCTATCAAATGAATTACAAGATGTTGATACACAAGGAAGGTGGAATCCAGCTACCTAGAGCTGTCCTGTCACTGAGCTGCTAACGAGAGGAAATGCTAAGAATGAGCTTTTTCAAGGGTGATCTAATGCAGCTAAACACAGAGGAAACAGATACTGAATATTCCTCAGATCATGAATCAAAAGTGTAAGAGATCTGGTATCCTGCCAGAAAAATTCAATTCACTTTTGGCATGTGCTTGCACAATTTCACTCTAGCACACAGTTTCACTTTCTGGTTCTCTGATAAAGCTCAGTAAAGCTATTTTATTCTGGTAAAACTCTGCTAAAATACCAGACAAAACAAGCTTGCATTTGCTACAGACACTTCTGGAGAATTTATGTTTCAAAAAAAGTTAATTTCTAATTAAAAAAAAAAAACAAACAAAAAATAAAGCAGACAGGTGTGTATATGTTTATATAGATATATATTAAAAAAAAAGCACAAAAAATCCACAAAACTTTCTTTACCCAAATCATATTCATTCAGCACACAATCTTCCTCTAAAATGGGATTATTCAACTTCCCTTTTAAGACTGAGGTCTTCAAATAGGAACTGTCTTACATGTTCACACAGGAGTTGCCTAAAATTTCTGATGACCCCAACATAGGTATAAAAAGGACAAGAAAACTTTGAGCCAACACAAGTCACACACTTTAACAGGACAGGTTTTCAAATCTCCCTTCATTACTGGTCCAAAAATAGGAATAAGCATTATATAAAGCATGTTTGTATACACATATGGAAACAAAGGCATAAAGAACATTAAATATCTTAAATCTTCTTTACAAACTGATGTCACACCTGTACAGTAAGTATTCTTTATACACCACAGAATCATAAATCAAATGAAGCCATTGTCATGTAGTTGAGTAGGTGTTCACATTTATCAAAGGCAGTATTAAAAAAAATGACATAATGAACCTTGCTGAACCAATAAGCAGCTTGATTCACTGTGGCTGTCCATTATATGATACTCTGTCAGCAATTTATCACAGTTCTTTACATGCTACATACAGCTATAAATCAAAACTAGGAATAATGCTATTACTTTATTCTGAACAAAGGTCTGTCCAGAAGTAGGTTCCACTATGTTGTAAAAATAGCAATAGCTATTTAGATGCAATGTGGAATATAATGAGGGCTCATAATTATGACATGATAATATAATGTGACAGAGCTAAATGAAATTTAAGGTATAGTGGAAAAAAAAACACACCAAACAACAACAACAAAAACAACAAACAAAATTATCCAATAACCCAGGTTGTGTTTAGGAGTCTGTGAAAAAAATATATAAATAGAAATTACTGTTCTATCATTCCTTCAGTGACACCCCTGTAAGCAGTATAAAGATCCACATGTCATATAACCATCAGAAAAAGACTAAGACATTAAATTTTACCTTATTTCTCTTGGCCTCTCAGCACAGAGGATTTTAGTACTAGGAGAATGTCTGAATTAACGAGGTGTTCATAGAATGACAGGTAAGTCAGAATACAAGGAAATTCTGTTCAATCTTTTAATATCAGTAAAAAACACACCAAAATTCTTTCAGGCAATGTAAATGGCCTCCTACTAGATCTCTCTGCACATTTCAAAGCAATCAGATTTTATGATTGACAGGATCTGATACATCTAAAAGTCTTAACGTTTAAGTAAATTGATAGTGCATATTACAATTAAGCCAATAATTATTAGTGATTGCTTCAATTTCACAAGCTGTTTTTGTTAGATCTTCCTTCCTCAAGTTTGTTTTAAAATATAAGAATTGGTCCATCACAAGTGCCAAGAACTAAGTTCCATCCTCCTACTGGTGAAAGCTCAAAGCCTTAACCTAAAATTGCAATATATTCTGAATAGCAGTATTTTAAAATGTAACATTTTCACAGCTTAAAAAAACCACTAAATGTAACTTGTTAACTTCAGTTTAGTTTAAGTCAGTGTCCTGTGTGGTGATGTTTAACCAGTCACTGGATGTATTATTTAACATACCACCTGCAACATGGCATTCAGCACCTACCTTTTCAGGTTGAGAGAAGGTTCCTGCATTACAGGGAGTTCTGGGATCCCACAGTTTAACTGTTTGATCCCAGCTTCCAGTCACCATGACGTTGACTTCAGGGCAATACTCGACACACCTGATAGGAGCATCATGGGCACCAACAAGGTTTTCTGTAAGAAAATACAACATATTGTAACTTTACTGGCTCTACAATCAGTCAGTGTGTTTAGTAAAGAAAAGGAGACATTACTGCAGTACAAACAGGATTTTCTGACATGCCCAGGGTTGTATTGATGTGCTGGGAGTCCCTTTAAGGACAGCTCAGTCTTCAGAAACAAAACTTTTGGCAAAGTTCAGGATTGTTAAATTTAAACTCATGTCTCCTGAGCTTAAGAAAGGAAGTTAAGAATTTTAGGCAGCCACAGAGAGATTTTCAGAAATAAAAAGACAGAAAGAAGGGCTCAGCACCAAACAGTGTCACCACCTTTGATGCAGACACTCAAGCAGAAAGTGACTTAAGCATTCTGTATATATAGTATATATGTGACTAAAGAAAAAAATAATACTGTAGGTTAATAAATACTAACATAAACGCTTTTAGAAAGTCAACTATAACAATTATTTGACTTCTTTCATAACATTACTGTGCACACAAGTTTGTCAAACCCTGGCTATTGGCTGGTTCTGGTGACCTCATTTATCTCAT
Organism: Chloroceryle amazona; assembly: GCA_027560015.1. Taxonomy (NCBI): domain Eukaryota; kingdom Metazoa; phylum Chordata; class Aves; order Coraciiformes; family Cerylidae; genus Chloroceryle; species Chloroceryle amazona. The sequence continues at coordinate 4,874 of JANHFX010022046.1, read as the reverse complement.
GATGAGATTCACTTTTTAACACACATACACACACAAAGGAAAAAAAAAAAGTTAGACAAACTAGCTCCGTATTTTACAGTAATGAGGCACTGGAACTGTTACTCTTGGGCAATGGTTTGTTAGGGGGAAAAACACAAAAAAGCAGTTTAAGACCACGATGCTTGACGAAGCAAAAGCTTTATATACTGCCACGCATGTGAAAGATGCTACTAAATAGGTCTAAACTACAAACCTTTGAAAAATAACATGCTCAGTTTTAGTTCAGCCTAGCTAATTCCCACCTAACTGAGACACAGGAGCCTATGGCAGAGCAGGATTAGCATCGGAAATCCAACTGAACGCATCTTACAAGCATCTACCAAACTTTCTGGCCAACTGCCCAACGCTTCTCTGCTTTTAGGTAGTACTTACTAGGGCTACCAGTTATTCTGCTAGGCACATAGAATGCGAACCTCAAACAGTCAGTGTGACAAGTACTTAGCTATTTCCTTTCCTTCCATTTTCACTTTAAAATAAGTAAACAAAAAGAGATGCACACGTAAAACACATCAAGGAATATTTATCACCGGGAAAGTTTAAAGTCTCAGTTTGGCAGCAACGGATTCAGCCCTACACTTCAAGGTGCTATAGCACAATCTTCAATCACACAGGAAGGAACGTGGCCTTGTTCAGTACCCTGGTGACCAGAAAGGGCTGCATAGCAAAGAAGGCTGCTGAGCACTACGCTGACAGCTCAAATCAATACAGGCTACTACTTAAAGCAAATATCCCCCATCTAAAAAACTTCAAACATATTCCACTCATGTAAGAACATAAATCTGAAGCTTAAGACAGTTGTTGAGACCACTTATAGAATTTAATCTGCTTACCTTGGTCTGTGTTTAAATCATGCATTTTCAATTGCTGATCTAATCCTCCGCTCCAGGCATGAGTAGGATCCTATAAAGCAAAAAAATTCACCTTAGGACATGCGTTAAGTTTCCCTGGCTGCTATACATTTAATCTCCTAGGCTCCTAACACAGGGCTTGCTTTCAAGAGTTTTGGGAAGATGGGTTAAGATCAAGGCCAAATCTAAACAGGAAGATGAGAGAAGCTTTGCAAAATATTTAAGTGAAGCGCTTTGCGCTTTATGAACTTTTTTTCACTTGAAAAGTAAAACTAGAAAGAAACAAAAGCAGTGAGAGGCTGTATCGAGTGATTTCTGTTTCTGTAACAGCAAACACATAGTGCTTATTTTAAATGATCACCAACCAAAGACAGTTGCACCTAACTGAAGTGTATTCCTTCTAAAATTAATTCAGAAACTAGAAACTGAGAATGAGTGTTGATCCACAGTAAGATATTAGCTCTGTGACAAAATGTTCAGTGAAAAAAGCACAAGCAGAAGTAGGAATTTTAACTAATCCTCAAAGCGTTCAGTCAGACATCAAGATCAAGACACTGAGGCTATGCCAGAATACAATGCAAAAAAAAGAAAAAGAGGACACCAATTGAAGCCTTCTATCTTGAAAAAAACAAAAGTGGCTCCAATAAACTTCAAACCATTCCTATTTCACATCAAGTGTGTTCAAAATACAGAAACAAAGTATCTGGTAAATGGCTCACTTGGAACAATGCCATGTTTCCAAAACAAGCCAGTATGAGATGGTTAAAAAGCAAAGAATGATTGGCTATGGGCATTTATTTTGAATTATTTCTGGCCACATGGTACCAGTATGACTCTAAGAAACACACACAATTTACCACACCTCTGCAGAAACAGCACAAAACAGCTCAAACTACTTTTGCCTACCACTTCTACCTGAAGTAAATTACTTAGGTGCCTGCACCCTCCGCAGGAAAATACCTGTACTTAGGACTACAATGGCATTCATTAAAAGCAGGATCACTGGTAAAAGTAAGCTGCTTTTTTTTTTTTTAACTAGAATTCAGGTGGGATTGCACTACCAGTTCAATTGCAGAGACTGACAATTTCTAATATACCTTGGGCACTATGTACCTATAAAATAAATAATTAAAAACCCATCTCACATACTTACATAAAAAGCACAGTCAAGGACAGCTCCTGAATGTTGATATTTGAGTCTCATGGTGTTGGCAGGAACATCATAGAGCCGGACAGTTGTGTCCCAGGATGAAACGAGCAGAAACTGAGATGTATTTGGACTAAACTTTACTGATGAAATACCATCATCTGGAGTTTGATTTAGTTTGAACTCGTTTGATCCTGTCATCTGAGAAAAACAGTAACACAAAGATACAATTTTAGTAGTAACAAGAGCTACTTTGTAAGAGTACATAAACCTAGCAAGTTAGCTAACTGATCCATCTTAAAGGTGACTTAGAGTAGACCTGAAAAGTTTACTACCTTTTATATAGAAAAGGTTCAGAACACACAGATTTCTGACAAACTCTCTGAAATTCAAGATGCTGATCGCTATCCAAGACCTCAAGAAATTCCTCCCTGGTTATATACTTATATTTCTTTTAAGAACAACTAAAAAAATATAACCTGGAATAAACACTGGAAAAAAGTTTATTTTTATTATTACCTATAAGCTCATATATTGTTATTTACAAATGTATGCTTCCCTTATAAAAATACAGCCACATACACAATAAAATAAATATAAATTACTGGGAGCATCAAGAAATTAACAAACACAAGCAGGCTGAAAGGAATCTGACTTGAAAAGTCCAACAAAAAGTGGTGATTTGGTGTGACTGCCATCTACTTCCAAGAATTTCATTTGGATCATCTTTTCATTAGTTTCAGGCTCACTGCACTTCCCAATCTTTAGGTCTCTCTTCATGCTATAAAATACTCCTAATTAAACAGATTTAATATTGGGTTTTCCCCTCTTAGAGTCTAAAGAAGGTCAGATAAGAAGGGAAAGTTACGCTCCGTGGGGTACTAAAACGTAGAGCAAACATATAAATGTGACTGCTATAACAGGACAAACAAAACAAAAGATTAACAATGCAATGACAGATCAATGAGGCTGAAGGTAGCTGCAAGACTCACTTCACAGGAATAATTAGTTGTATATACAAAAATTCAAAGAACAGAAAATTTCAGGTTGAAAAAGCGCAGACCTCTAGAGAAGAAGCTGCACACTATATGTACAACAACAACAACAATCTCCAAAGCTTTTTTTATGGCTTCAGGAGTTTTAACAGCACATTTTCTTTATGATAAATGGCCAGAGTAGTAAAGTATCTCAGATTTTCTATAATGTTATCACTCCTGAATTTGTATGTACAACTGCAGAGGTAAGATTAGACCTCTGAGAATAAATAAAGTAAGAAGGAGCAAGTGAATTAGGACAAGGTTCAAATTTAGTGCACAATTATTCTAGTTCAGCACTTGACAGTCACTGAACAGTCATCAAGTCAGTTAATAATGGGAGGTACTACACATTCTTACACCAGAAAAATTTCTTAAGTGGGACCTTTGATAAATGTTCTATAAGACATCCTTAAAAAAAAACGAAACTAAACACGCAGACACACCAAACTGTAAACACAAAGTGATAGCTCTGCTACTTAAACATCAAATGAGAAAGAAAAAAAAATAAAGATTTTAATAACAGGAGATAAAAAACTTCTTTCTTGATCACTTTTTTTCAGTTACTCTGTGGGAATACTTGGCCAAAAGACAGAGAGGCTTAAGAATCTGCCACATGTATTTTTATATGAACACTACAGGGAATTTAGCAGCACCTTCATCACAATTTTAAACAGTGAAATGTACCTCAGAGAGTTACATCAGATAGGTGCACAAAGACACACGATCTAAAGGAATTCAGAACAACTCCAAGAATTAGACTGGATGTGCTAATTAATTGCCTTGTCTCTTGTGGCAGAAAACTCAAAACAACAAACATGAGGAATTTTGAGACACCTGCTACAACACTCACTAACCAGCCTAAAAGTAATCAACAAGTAGAGCTCCTGGAAGCAAAATGACTTAAATCAGAGACCTGGAAGGCGCTCCCAAAGCTATTTTTAATCCATAAAAAAAAAATATACATATATATATAAAAGATACCAGGACTGAAATATATTCTAGTTATTACATGTTTAACAAAAAAAATACCACACAAAGTGCTCTGCAACTGCTTCACAACCAGGACTGCCAACACCAGTTAACTGTCATGCTCACCTCAACCAACAAAGTCCTGGTGAAACACTTGATCATTTGATCAAGCACATGAGATAACTTATCAAGAAGATGTTACAGGGAAGATGGATGCTGCTGAAACTGCGATGCTACCTTAACTACGGGGCTCACATCTGCAATTCCATCACCCCCAAAAGCTCATTTTAACCGAATGGATAAGAAAACAATGCTTTTATAGCTCTTAACATAGCACGCTCCACTCAGCTGGCCGGTAAGCGTTGCTGGAACAAAGCAGGCCGCTTTGCTGCAAGCGCTTGGAGTTTCACTTAAAAGACTTTAAAAGTACCGTTTTCATATTGCAGGAGTTTCTCTCGCTGCTCCGCGCAACGCCGAGGAAAAGCCTTTCTTGCAGCAACAGCGGATGACGGAAACACTGAGGCGCCAGAGGCAGAGCCGCTCTCACAGTCCGGTCCCGGAGAGAAGCTCGTCAGATGAGGGAGATGCTGCGGCGGGAAGCGAAAGGGACTGTGAGAAGGGCCCGAGAACCGAGGAAAGGCTGAGGCCAGGGCCAGAGAAGCTCCGGCACCCGCGGCCAGGGCAGGCAACGGACGCGAAGCCGGGAAGAGCCGGGAGGGCAGCGGCAGAGGCCGCGTCGCCCGGCGCGGCTAAGGGCAGGCCATGACCAGGCCGCGGCACCCGCTCCAGCCTTGGCGCTGCCCCGCGACGCAGGCCCGGCCGTACCACGCAGAC